>AWWV01011465.1:0-47509 GCA_001974805.1 Corchorus capsularis
AGTAAACTCTTTGCAAGATTTTTAGGGAAGTTGGGTCGGGATCAAGTATATCTTCCAATGAGTCCACAACCATGGAATACCATTTCTCGTGATATCAAAGATAGAGCGGTCGAGTATGTTAAGGTATAGTTTTATTTTTCATTTTTCCGAATAGAGTTCTAACTTGTGTTTGTGTTCCATATTTGAATTCAAAGTGTAATTGTTTTGTATGTTTGATTTTTTTTGCATTTTTGTTTATGTTTTCAGACTAGATTTCGCTTTGACTGTGAGACACACCCATGGCTAGAAATGAATATGGGAAAAAAGTGGAGGGACTACAAGCATAAATTGAAGAAAAGTTTCTATAGAGATACACTTCCTGCGACGAAAGATGCGCGAGATCCAAAGATACCCACAGCCCTTTTTAACCCCATGGCAGAATATTGGCACTCAACAAAGGGAAAGGTAAATCTTATTACTATTTAAATTTGTAGAAAAAGTGCATTCTTGTTGATACATTATTATTGTTGGTATATTAACATTATGCATTTTTGTTAATAGAAAAGGGCCAAAGTAGGAAAAACGAGCCGAAAATGTCAACATAATCTTCACACGTCAGGCTCAAAAAGCTTTGCGAGACTGAGAGATGAGATGGTAAGTAATTTACCGTGCTGTGTTTTTAAAGAATCCAGATGGTTAAATCTTGGTTGTTAACCCTAAACTTTTGTTCTTAAATTTAAACAAGTTGAACAAATTGTTTTCTCCTATGACATGCAAATTCTCAATGGATTTCTTTATAGAGTAAAAAAGGAGAAGATGTTGGGCGTCTTAATATCTACAAGAAGACGCATACAAGAAAAAATGGAGCACCCGTAACGAAAAAGCCAAGGAAGTTATGGTGAGTTTTCCAATTCTAAATGAAGCAATTGTGGTCATTTAATGTGTATTATTTATCTTTGCAAGTGGCTCTAACATGTGGTTATTTTTAATTGTTATTATAGAAAAGGATAGGAGAGTTGGAGACAGCCACATCTACGGAGGATACACAGAATTTGTCAAAGGATGAAGTTGAAAGCAGAATTTTGGTTGAGGTGTTAGGGGAAGAACAACCTGGCCGAGTCAGATGTCTTGGATTGGGGGTCACACCAAAAGACATCCTTAAAGACAAAGCTCATATGTTTACGGCCTATTCAAAGGGAAATTCTTCATCAGAGGTTCAGCAGCTAAGAGAAGAAATGCAGGTTCGAAATTTAAATTGCATTGCTTTCTAATTTGATGAAAACTAAATATTACAATATTGGACTGTTTATCTCATTTTTGATTGGATATGGGTTGTTTTTGTCGTTTTAAATGGCTTTTGTGTGCAGCGAAGGGAATTAGAAAACCAACAAAAGATTGAGCAAATTGAAGAAGACAGACGAGCGGAGAGAGAGAAGGTTGATCGTTTGACTACTGAAAATGCTCGAATTTCCTCCAAACTAGATAAGCTCATTATGATTGTTGCACAAAAATTCCCTGATTCTGTAGATGTTGTGACGGAGAGTTCGCCACAGGTAATCACATTTCCATTTTCATAATTGATCAAATTTAATATATGTAAAAGTCTTTGACCCTAAACTGATTTTCTAATTAGGTGCTATAACTCTGATTTTTTTTAGTAGGGCACTCAAAATCCTAATACTAGTGGTGGTGGCGATGACGATGGCGATGGTGATGGTGGTAATTTTTTTGTCAATACTTCAATTTCCAGTGCACAATCACGCTGTGGTAAACAAGTAGATACATTATGATTCTTTTGATTCCTTAAATTCCTTTAATCATGCGTGGTTGATGTAACACTGGAACAATAGAGATTTTTAGTGAGATTGTGTATAGAACAATTTTTATATATATGCTACTTTGAATACCATTTGGATGTAATGCAATGAACTTCCTTTGGTAATTAAGTGTAATTCTTAAAAATATTCGTTTCAATTATAGTTTCTAATATTTTATATTTTGTGCTATTATCGGATAGAAATAACTCTCATTTACCCTAAATTTTCCTATAAAGAAAAGGCATAATTTGGGCTGTGCATGAAAAGAAAACGCCCTCTTTTAGCGGCGTCTAAAGAACAAGACGCCCTTATTTAGTGGCGTCTAGACGCCGCTATATGCAAATTAAGAAATTATTTATTTTTTGAAATTTTACAGATAGCGGCGTCTGGACGCCACTATTTGGCGGCGATTAGACGCCGCTAAGTATTGTTTTTGAAAATAATTTATTATTTCGGAAAATGGGATGACAGCGTCTTTACGCCACTAAATAGCGGCGTCTTGGCTGCAGACGCCGCAAAATAACGGCATTTTTTATAGCGGCACTCTTGGCGGCGCCTTTCCAAACGCCGTTATTTAACATAGCGGCGTTTAAAAACGCCGCTATTTTACTGTTTTTTTGTAGTGAAAGTAGACAAAGTCCTATTAACTACCTCGATTTGACCATCGGTTTGTGGATGACAAGTAGTAGAAAATAACAACTTAGTTCCCAACTTAGCCCATAAAGTTCTCCAAAAGTGACTTAAGAACTTAGCATCTCTATCACTTACAATCGTCCTAGGCATTCCATGTAGTCTAACAATTTCCTTAAAGAACAAATTAGCTACATTAATGGCATCATCCGTTTTAGTACAGGCAATAAAGTGAGCCATCTTAGAAAACCTATCAACAACCACAAAGATAGAATCTTTACCTCTCCTAGAACGAGGTAAACCTAACACAAAGTCCATGCTAATATGAGTCCATGGTTCATGAGGAATAGGCAAAGGAGTATATAATCCATGCGGTTTAGATGTAGATTTAGCTTGCAAACAAACAATGCAACTAGCAACATACTTTCCTACATCATGTCGCATCTTAGGCCAAAAGAAGTGTTCATGCAATATATCATATGTTCTATCAACTCCAAAGTGACCCATTAAACCCCCTTCATGCGATTCCCTCAAGAGCAATATGCGCAAAGAGCAAGAAGGCACACACAATCTAGATTCTTTAAACAAAAATCCATCATGCTTATAATACTTTCCAAATCCAGAATTTTCACATGCTTTAAATATTTCACTAAAGTAAACATCACTAGCATATAATTCATTAATATACTCAAAACCAAGAAACTTAGAATCAAGCATGGAAAGTAAGACATACCTCCTTGATAACGCATCGGCTACAACATTCTCCTTACCTTGTTTGTATCGCACAACATAAGGAAAGCTCTCTATGAACTCATATTGAAGATAACGTACACCATATGGAGTGAGTTCAATCTCTCTAATGGATGGCAATCCTCTAGGAATTTTCTCACAAAAGTAAGCAACAAAACTCCCTCCTCGCATCAAAACAACTCCAATTCCTACAATATTACTTATAGGAAACACAATTTTGCTTGGAAGTTCTCTTTCCAAGTCGTTAGTAGCAACAAGTGTATTTTTAAGTAAAAGCAAGATCAAAACAGAATTATTATTCAAGGCATTCTTAATCCCACTCTTAGTAGTTAACATACACTCTTTAACAACTTTCTTAGAACTAGCATGCTTTTCAACTAATTCGCAATTTACATCTAACTTAGCATGTCTATTCTTTTCTTTAGCCCTATAATCGGATTCCATCTTAGTAAATTCCTCTTTCAATTTTAATTGATCTTTTAAAGCTTCTTGAGGTGATAATGGAATAAAAGTAAAGGGCTTCTTACCACACATGAGAGTATATTGGTTCGTCTCACCATCATGTTGAACTTTGTTGTGGTATTGCCATGGTCGCCCAAGAAGTACATGGCATGCTTGCATGGGTAAGATATCGCACAATACATCTCCTTTGTACCTGCCCAAACAAAGAGAAACTAAAACTTGTTTGTTAACCCTAATTTCCTCCTTATCGTTGATCCAACCCAAACTATAAGGTTTAGGGTGTTTTGTAGTGGGTAATTGCATCTCCTTCACCAAATACACACTAGCTATGTTTGTACAACTCCTACCATCAATAATCACACTACTAGGCTTCCCATTCGCATACATCCTAGTATGAAACAAGTTCTCCCTTTGGTTGTTCACATCGTTTTTCACATAAACACTCAAAGTTCTCCTAGCAACCAAACTTTTAAGTGCAAAACCGACACCATCATCACTATCTTCATGCGCATCTCCTTCATCATCTCCATCACCACTAGATCCTAGAGTAATCTCTTCATCTTCACTTTCGATTTCTCCTTGGTCATTCACGAACAACACTTTCTTGTTCACACAATCTTTAGCATAATGTCCAAAACCTTGACACTTGAAACACTTGACATGATTCTTTGAAGATGAACTTGATGAAGATTTAGAATCGGTTTTAGGGGTAGTATCTTTTTGCGCTAACTCCTTCTCTTTAGTCGACTTATCATCCTTCTTAATTGGAGTTTTCCATGAGCTTGATGATGATGTAAAACTCTTCTTATTCCTCTTTACTTGGCTTTCGGCCTTCAAAGCATGTTGAAGCAATTCCTCAACATCATAGTGTTGTTGCATCTCCACAATATCATGAATCTCTCTATTCAATCCCGCCATGAATCTAGCTATAGTAGCTTGTGGAGCTTCATCAATTTCGGCCCTTGACATCAACAACATCATCTCGGAGTAGTATTCATCAACACTCCTAGTTCCTTGCCTCAAAGATTGCAATTCTTGGTAGAGACCATTAGTGTAAAAGCTTGGAACAAACCTCTTCCTCATGTAACTCTTTAGACCTAACCAAGTATTGATTGGCCTTTCCAAGTTTCTCCTTCTTGTTTGCACCAATTGATTCCACCAATTTAAGCATTCTCCGTGAATTCAAGAGTAGCAATTTGTACCTTCTTTGGCTCGGCATGTGGATAGTAGTCAAAATACATATCCAATTTCGACTCCCACTCCAAGTAATCGGCTGGAGACCCTCTCCCATTGAATTTAGGGATTTTGTATTTGATGTTGTCCTTAGGCTCCTCTCTTTCAATTCCTCTCCTAGGCCGCATGTTTTCATTGTGAGCTTGTCCACCAAGTTCTTGTTGCCTTAGTCTCTCCATGGGATCGATTCTAGCAATTTGCCTCGGTGGTGGAGGATGATCCTCATTGTTGATTGCGGCATTAGCTCCTTGTTGAGCTTGCGGATTTCGAGTTTCCAATGCCTCCAATCTTGTTGTCATGGTACCAAGTTGTCGTATGATTTGTTGCAACATGGCATTTGTATTCTCTCCTTGATTTTGCTCTTCTTGTCTATCTCCCATTGTATCTACAAAAAGAACAAAAGTTAGTAATAAAAATCCTCACAAGTGTGTGTGTGCTTATACCTTTGACTTGTGCTCTCGTGTTTGTACTCAAGTCCTATGGATTGGCGGTCCACTACTCTCTTAATGATCTCACAAGATTTGCCTTTTACTAGCTTCAATAGGCCTAATAAGAGCAACTCCTAGAGCACTCCTTTCTTCTCGTGACCTACTTGAGGAACAAACAATTAGTAGCAAAGTTATTTGTGAATCAAAAGAAAAGTGATCTTAAACCAAACCAAACCACTTAATGCAGGCTCCTTATGTCGAAATTCTTCTCCAAAGTTGCTGCACAAAAACTCAATTCAAGCACAATCACAATATCAATTTATTAGCATAAACCCTAGTACCACTTGTCTCCTATTTTGTACCACTTGAATCCAATAGGGTTTGTAACCTGAAATTCTTCAAATCAAATCACAATTAACAGCAAAAGCAACCCAAAGATCTCAATTACTCAATCAATTAGAGTTAATTTGCAACTAATTAGATCAATTGCAAAAGAAAACCCTAATCCCCAAATTTTCCAAACTAAGAACCCTAGTTTCTGGAAAAAATCGATAACAGCACAGATTTTTTTGATTTTTTTCAATATTTTTCCCAGAAAGCTCACACTAAAATAAGTGTAGATATCAAATTTCAAAGCTTTTCGAGCTCAAACGAATCCAGAACAAAAATCACAAGTTTCTGGTAGAAAATTTTTTTTATTTTATTTTTTTATATATTTTTCGATATAACTACTAGTTATGAGGGACTCAAATCTGAAATTTCAAAACAAAACGATGCAAGATGAATCGGTTATGAATTTTTGAAGTTTCTGAATTTTTGAATTTTTCAAGAAGGTGGTGCGATGAGTGTTTGGGTGTGTTGTGATGGATGAAAACGTAATGATTGATGTATAGAAGGATAGATTTACCGATTGAAGATGGCAACCTATGCTCTGATTACCAATTGATACGAATCTAGTTGTATTAGATTTAAATCCAACCTTTGAATATCCACCAAAGTCGACTTGAACTTCTTCAACTTCTAGACTTGTATGTCGATGACCTTCACAAAGCTATCCCTCCTCTTTCGTCAGCCTTAAGCACTCAATTAGACCTGCAATTGAATTCTCAAGATCACAAGATTCACAAACAACTAAGTTATCTCAACCTAATTGCTTGCTAGGACTCTACAAGATGAAGAACCCTAAGTTTGCTCAAACTAGAACAATGAAGCTAAGATAATCAATTTGGGAAAATAATCCTCAACTTTATTAATCAACTCAACTTCTGTTTACAAGAGGGGGATGGTCCCTTTATATAGTAGTAGGGGATGCATAACCCTTCTCCTAAATCTAAAAGGAAAACATTACATAAAGGAAGGAACAAGGAAATAGCCTACTCCTTGTCCTACTAGGAAAAGTAAATACATAACTTAATTAAGCAAGGATTGGACTTAGTCAAACAAGGCCCAACCCAATGTCTTCTAAACTAAATAAATAACTAATCTAAGATAGAATAAAATGCCCAATTACCAAATTACACAATATTAAGCCTAATGCTCATTGATGGATAACATGGTGCACAACATGGAATCGTTTGGAATATTCCTTGTTGTGTGATCTTCAAATTGGCTCAATGAGTCTTCAATGGTCTTTAATTCTTCAAGATGAGATCTTATAAAGCCCACCAAAGCTTCCTTAAACCTTTTAGCCCGAGCCCTTGTGATTGGACCCAACGGCATAGACAAAGGGTCGCGTGGCCGGTTGTGGCCGGGCATGGCTGAGTCGTTTGGCCGGTTGTAGCCGGTCATATCCATGTCGCGTGGCCGGACATGTCCATGTCGCGTGGTCGGTCTTGTGGCCGGCGTTGCGCGGCTTCTCCAAGCAATGGCCGGTCACTTGTGCCTCCATCTCCATGTTCCTCCAAGCTAGCATCGATGACATCTAGATGATTTTCATTGGCTCCAATGTGTTCTTCAAAGCCATGATAAGCCCTTGGCGCATCAATATTTTATGCAAAGACCAATTTACCCTCAATTGTAAATTGAGATAAAAACAACCTCAAATCTTTGTTGTGTTATGTTTAGACTTTTTGAATCTTTTGTGTGGAAAATTATAGTTTTTCTTAACTGTAACACTATAATTGGGTAACAATTGTATTTTCTTTTAGGGTCCATTACACTCGTTAAGCAATACCAGACATTTTGATTTCAGACTAATTATTACTTCTTGTTTAAGAAAAATTTACATGACAACATTACACTTGAGTGTATGATAAAAAGTTACCCTTGGTTTTTTTTTTAGAAATAATTTAAATTTCATTGATGGAGAAATCTCAAAAGAAATTGGGATTACAAACGCATACGAAAACCCGTACACCGCTACATGATTAATTTGAGCACCAAAATATACCAAACTAATCCATGAGCAATAAACCCCTTACCCCACAAACAAACTACCCATTCCAAAAACCTAAGACTATCCTAAATTACTTGCATGCCCAGACCAACCAACTCAAACCCAAAAACCCACGTATAGCAACCAAATCAAGGATCTTTCCAATTTTGAAAATATTGGAATCTAGATTGCTAAACACTGCACCTCTTTTGCTAAATACCGCCTCCCTTTTAAACTTTTGCCCTTTGTTCATATTTTGAACTTTCTAACAACTTCTTCAAACTCTCAACCTTCAAACCCTAAACTTCATTTCTAACAACTTCTTCAAACTTCATTTCTAACAAATTTTCAAATTCATTTTCCTTCATTTTAATCATAAACTTATTAAATACTAATTAATCATAACTAATTAGATACTAATTAAATATAAACTAATAAACTAAGTCATTTTAATTAACTAATTAAAACTAATCATAAACTAATTAATATTTAAAAAAATTTTAAATTTTAAAAATTTTAAAAAAAAATTTAAATTTTTTTTAAAAATTTAAATTTTGTTTAAAAGATTTTTTTATCTCAACCCACGTTATCGTCCATTTCTGGAGTTCTCGGCTTGTTTTACGTTAGTAATTAGCTTGGAGATTTTAGAGGATTTGAAAATGTTACAAAATGGAGCAAAGGGCGAAAGTGTCAAAAATTAAAAAGGGGGGGGTGTTTAGCAAAAGGGGGGCGGTGTTTAGCAAACCCCTATTGGAATTAGTCTTCCCGTGATTTCCTCTACCACCAACAACCTCCTCCTCTTCAGCAGCTAAACCCTGTGCACCTTCATCTCCACCAAATTCGGCTGAACCAGAGATGCCCACTATCCAGCTCTATAGCAACGTGCTCCTGAAATTCCTCCACCCCTTTCCCACGTATCTCGCGTCCTCTTGTAACTGAACGACTACCCGAACGGCTTCGAGAAATACGACTAGCAGCACGGTGGTTTCCACCACCACCTTTCACTAGACCCTCAAAACCACGATGCTCCAAATGCCCAACCGACCTAACACTGCGTGCCGCCGCATGAACGAATTTTGCTAACCAAGTGTGTGGCACTACCGCCCGGAGGAAACCTTCGAATGCCTTATCCACCATGTCCCGAGCCTTCCTTAATCCTATTACCGTCGGGCAATCACCCTCTTGGTGATCAAGTATCCCTCAAACCCAACAGTAGTCGGATAGCTTCTCGTACCTGATATAAGCACTAATATCCCCAATAGAAGGAATGAACAAGACCGCAGTACACTTCAACAGTTCCACCTTGCTCAGTTCAACTCGAATGCGAACAAATTTGCACAAGTTAGGATCAATCTCCGAAAATACAAGATCCCCAGGAACACACCGTTGAAAAAGAAGGCTAGCACACAATGAACCGAAAACATGAGCCAGCCACCAATACCAAATATGAAATAACGGGATAAACTGCCAACTATAAGAACGATTTTTGTGTTTTTGAATTCTAAAATTGAGTTCAAAATGATAAAATCGAATCACAACCAAATAATCCTTAAGATATCCAAGAGGATTTTCTAAGAAAATCAACTTGTACACAGACAAGAAAGAGCCCTCACCAAGGAGGGAAGAAAAATAGGAAGATCAGGAAATGAATCCTTAGGCAATCCATTAGATTCCAAGGAAATTTGCTTGTACAGAGACAAGATTGAACTCCCACTAGATCTAACTAGGGAAGAGAATGAAAAAAAAGAATCACACAGAGAAAACAGAACCCATCAAAAAGAATCAGAGAACTTGAGAGCAATTAACGGTGTTCCTTGGTTTTTTTTTTTAATCAAGAAAAACTTTAATAAATGGCCTATATGTTCTTCCCTCAAGTCTATGACAATGGATCTTAAAATTTAAGATTTACCATTTATAAAATTAAAACTTTTTTTTTTAATTTGGGCTAACTTTGTTGAAATTGATTACATTTTTTTTTCTAAAACCCTATGATAACGGCCTCAAAATTTAATATTTACACTTTAATTTTTTTTAGTTGGGACTAAATCTTGTTGATATGTGTAAACTTTTTTTTAAATCAAACAAATAACAAAAATAAAATGGTATAATAGTCTTTGAATAATAGATACGATCCTTTCATTCTTTTTTATCTGTCACTTTAAAGTGAAATTTTTATACCAAAATATTTGTCATTTTAGAATTTCAAGAGAGCATTAATTGTCCTTTATACCAATGATACCCCTTTTAAAGATAGAGAGAATAGTAAATCTTAAAATTTTAAATAACAATAATAATATTATTATAGAGTTTTAAAAATAAAATATAAATTATTTAATAAATATAAATATTTTATTAAAATCTATTTGAAAAAAATTTAGTTAAATAATAAAATTCGAGTATTATTAAATTATTTTTATTCAAATTAAAGGATTTTTTTTTTCGAGAAATAAACTTTTTGATTAAAGAGATGAGATTACAAGCGTATAGGAAGACCCGTACACCGCTACATGATTAGCTAGCTTACCGAAACGCTAATCTATGAACCAACAAATCCATTCCCCAACAATTACAATTGAAATCTCATAATACATGCTCTTGAATCTAGAAACTAGAAACTATAACTACCTATAAACCAAATAAACAAACAAATTACAAATTAAACTCACATCCCATGAGAGTTGAACCAAAAACCTCATGGATCAGTATTCTACTACCATGCCAAATGACCATTGGCATTAGAGGATATTTTTTGTCATACAAATTATTCGAAAGTCAAAGGAACATTTTTTATACTAATTACTTTCGCCCCTTTTCAGCTGCACTTATTGCATAAGCATAAATAATGCCTTTTTATAAGCATACCCTTTATTAATTCAAAAGTCCAAGCTAGCTTTCATTGCCTGGAAGGTCACCTTTTAATAAAAGCATTTTACGGTAGCTTATCAAGTGCCTTGGGTTCTTCAGATTGATAATTGGTATACACATTGAGTTTTGAGACACTAGTAGAAAGCAGCAGAAGTACTTGCAACGGCTTTGAGATGAACCTTTCTATGGGCAATAAGACCACTACTTGGCGTCATGTCCAAATCCTGCCCCGTTGCTCCACTAGGCAATGACCAGTCAAACATGTAAACAAGATTTGCCAACACAATCTCACTCGTAACCATTGCAAATGACAATCCTGGGCAACCCCTCCTGCCAGCTCCAAAGGGTATAGCCTGAAAGTAGTCATTCCCTTTGAAATCTATAGGACTATTCAAGAACCTCTCCGGCCAAAACTCATCTGGTTCGTCCCATATCGCAGAATCTCTTCCAATTGCCCAAGCGTTCGTAATCACAGTTGTTCCTGCTGGTATGTCATAGCCCATAATTTTCACATCTTGGCTGGATAGGCGTGCTAATAGTAATGGAAGTGGGGGGTATAAACGAAGAGTCTCTATGATTACTGCTTTCAAGTAATGCATTTTGTCTAAATCTTCTTCTGTTATACTTGATTTGCCATTGCCAATATGCCTTGCCTCGTTCTGAACTTTTTTCATGACTTTGGGATGTCTCAAGAGCTCAGTCATTGCCCATTCTAGCACTGTCGAAGTTGTATCAGTTCCAGCCGCAAATATATCCTACAAAGAAATAAGAAATGCTATTATATATGTCATATGTACAAACAAATTAAATTTTATTTGCCAATCTTATTTTAGATTTGATTTGATCCACAAAATTTAGTACATGCAACATATAAATCTTTATTTCCATTTCGTAGAGACCAGCCAAGAAATTTTCTTTAATTAATTAAGGAGCAAAAGAAATAAGTTCCGTACTATAACATATGCATATCAGCTTAAAAAGGAAAAGCTAGAACACTAGAGATTTAAGACAATGTGGGAAAGGATATGTTAAATTGTGACTTCTTGTGTCATATTGACTCGGTTCTTTTAAATTGAAAAGCATGCTTTGACTAATAAGTAGTTGGTTCAAGTGGTTTTGGCACTTGTTCCCCTTAAACAAGATCTTGGATTCGAATCTTGTGAATGGAGAAAATCATTATTGCGAGAACTTTACCCCCATAGTAGACAATAGCGTTTTTTAACATTTTCCATATTTTCCTTGCACATGCTTGGGTATCTAAGCCTCTAACTTGCCTTTTGTGGTGAAAACAAAAGTGATAGATTCAAACTTCACCTAAATGGTATTTTTGAATCACATATGACGTAATTTGTAGTATTCTCGAATAAGCTATCTTCTAAATCATCAAATATTAAGGGACTACGTACACATGTCAATGACTTCTAAATTTGATCAATTATCATCATCTAAAATTAATTAATAAAAAACAAATATCCCAAGAAAAAAAGCCAGTTCTTTTTACTTCAATGTCAATTTTCTTACTACAATACAATGACAAACTAAAAGATCAAATCGAGGACTGTTGTGGAGATTTGGAGAAATGTTAAAATTTTGACTTACCGATATGGTACCTTTGATGCCATCTCTTTCAAGGGAAAATCCAGGTATGTTATCTTCTTCTTGAATCTGAAGCAAAACATCCAGAAAGTCCATGTTCTTATCTCCATTTCCATTTCTACGTTTCCTTCGATTCTCTATATGATCATCAATTACTTTATCAAGGAAATTATCAAACCAATTAGCTACTCTCTTAACCCTGGAATTAACACCATTAACATGATTAACCCAACCAAGCCACGGAATAAATTTCCCTATATCGAAACTATCCAACAAAAGCATGAACTCGTCCAAAATTTCCTTGAAATTGTATTCTCCATCAACTCCATACTTCCTCCCAAACGCAACCCTGCATACAACATCATTTGTTAGAGTCGAAAGAATTTCAGTCAAATCCACCGACAGTGACAACAAAGAAGATTCCTTAAGTTTTTGGATCAAGAGAGCTATTTCTTCTTCTCTCACAGTCTTGAAAGACTGAACCCTTTTGTTAATTAGAAGTTGGAGCACAGTAATGCTTCTCATCTGCCTCCAATATTCACCGTATGGAGCGATGACTAAACCCTTTCCGACTAGAATTTTCTCGTCGGAACGAAATATGGGTCTACTTGAGAAGATGATATCATGCGTTTTCATCATCTCTCGGGCTGCATCTGCCGACGAGACGACGAGCGCCGGTATGTTTCCAAGCCTAAGCATCATGAGAGAACCATAGCGTTGAGCTAGTGAATTTAGAGCAATATGAGGGTAATTGCCTAATTGATGGAGGTTTCCAAGAATCGGAAGCCTTGGGGGTGACGGTGGCGGCGAGTGTTTTCGCTGTGTAAGAAGCTGTTTGATGTTGATAAGAAGAAATACAAAGAGGAAGACATATGTGTAGAAACAATAAAGAGACATTTCGACGGTTTTGATAGATTAATCAGTATATCATATCCAGACAAAATAAGATATGATGGCGATGCTTAAAAGATAAGTGGTTTATTGGGTCTGATTGGAGACTTTCACCATGGCTGATGGCTGCGGATGAGGTGGGCTGGGAGAGACATAAAGCTATGTTTCGAAAGCTCTGTTTTGGTGCAAACTGCAAAAGGGTGAATATGAAATAGAATGTGAGCGTTGTTATGTGTATATATATAGGGTTGTCCGAATGTCCTAGGTCTTAGTTCTTGGATGACGCGCTCTTGGATCACGTGTGGATCGTCGCGTCATGGCTAGTTGATTGGCTTGGGCCTATGGACCTTGTAGGAGGACTGGGTCGATTGCTAAGGGTGTCTAACCTTGCTGTCGGCTTCGCCGGACATGGTCACTTATGAGTAGCAATTGTGATATGCTCAATATATGGTAATTTGGTTGGAAAGTCTGAACAAAAATTGGAGGCCTTTTCTTCTGCAGGACTATAAACCATAATGAACGGTAAATAAGATGTGTTAAAAGAACAGTAAGCATATGGACATTTTGGGTGTGGTTTCATTAATTTTCTACCACCCAAATACTAGAAAATGAGAAAAATATTTTCCGGAAAAAAAAACTAAGCGAACCAAACGGAGCCTAGTCTCGCCTTGCTTTTCCCGTAGATTGGAGTACAGATACATTCCACTAGATATGAATGAAAAAAAATTAATTAATTACGTGGAATAAATAATTGAGAATTTCTATAATATCTGTAAAGAACTTCGTACACTATATTGTAAATAGAAAAAACTAAATATAAAAAAAATATAAAATACTAAACTAAATTTAAAATGATATATTCTCATTTTTTAGCAGAATTAACGGTTTTCTTGAGGTTTAGTCGAAAGAAAATGGATTGTTGAGGTAGAAGAGTAAGTGATTCTAAGAATTTGATTTTGATTTTGTTGCACCTATATGGTTATCAAAATTCCAAAATGAGATTATCAAAATTTCATAAAGAGATTATTATAATTCCATATGGATATTATCAAATTTCTCATTATGGTTACCAAAATTTTATATGGAGGTTATCAAAATTTAACTATGTGTTACCAAAATTTTATATGAACGTTATAAAATTTCATATAAACTTACCAAAATTTCATAGTGTGGTTAGCAGAATTCGTAGGAATGTTACTAAAATTTCACCAGATTATTAAAATTTCATATGAGGATTGTCAAAATTTAGTAGTGTGGTTATCAAAATTTTATTGGGATCGAGGTTATCAAAGAGGTTATCAAAATTTAATATCGAGGTTATCAGAATTTCATAGTATGTTTACCAAAATTTCATAGGAAGGTTATAAAAATCTCAATTTCATAAGGAGGTTCTCAAATTTTAATAGGTAGTTTATCAAAATTTTATAGTTCTGTTATCAAAATTTTATAAAGAGGTTATCAAAATCTAATTGAGTGGTTATCAAAATTTTATAGAAAGATTATCAAAATTTCATTGGAAGGTTATCAAAATTTCAAAGCAAGGTTATCAAAATTTCAAAATGTGGTTATCAAAATTTCATAGTGTGATTACCAAATTAGTAAGGTTATTAAAATTTTATTATGGAGTAATCAAAATTTTATAGGGAGTTTATCAAAATTTATATGAATATTATCAAAATTTCATACAGAGGTTATTGAAATTTCATAGTTTAGTTTTCAAAATTTTATGGGGGGTTATCAAAATTTCGGTGTGATTCAAAATTTCATAGTGTCTAGATCAAAATTTCATAAGAAGCTTAACAAAATTTCATAGGGAGGTTATTTAAAAAGCATAAAGAGGATATCAAATTTTCATAGTCTGATTATCAAAAATTTTAGAGGGAGATTATCAAAATTTTATAGTGTGGTTACTATATGTTTAATATTCAAATATATTTCCTAAGAGGACTTATGTTAAGCATTTAACCTTATACGTACAGTATGCTAAACTACACCGACAGTTGATGGGATAATTTCGTATATTTACATGTTAGGCCATGTTTAGTGAACCGTTTCACCGGCCGTTGGGCCGGTGCACCGATGCACCGGTTAAATGAAACCTTAAGTATAATCTCCGTTTCAATCGTTGCTCTAATAATTTGATCTGTACAATATTTAATTTGATTTGAACAGTGTAATCTCATTTCTACATTTCTACAGTACCTAAACAGTTTCAATTGCACCGTTACCACACCATTATACTAAACGCACCCTTAATCTTATTCGAAGCAGGTTGACCCATTAAGTGATAAAACTCTCACGACAATGATTTTTCGATTCATAAAACTCGAACTCAAGATTTAGCTAAGAAACAATAATTTCACCAGATTATTAAAATTTCATATGAGGATTGTCAAAATTTAGTAGTGTGGTTATCAAAATTTTATTGGGATCGAGGTTATCAAAGAGGTTATCAAAATTTAATATCGAGGTTATCAGAATTTCATAGTATGTTTACCAAAATTTCATAGGAAGGTTATAAAAATCTCAATTTCATAAGGAGGTTCTCAAATTTTAATAGGTAGTTTATCAAAATTTTATAGTTCTGTTATCAAAATTTTATAAAGAGGTTATCAAAATCTAATTGAGTGGTTATCAAAATTTTATAGAAAGATTATCAAAATTTCATTGGAAGGTTATCAAAATTTCAAAGCAAGGTTATCAAAATTTCAAAATGTGGTTATCAAAATTTCATAGTGTGATTACCAAATTAGTAAGGTTATTAAAATTTTATTATGGAGTAATCAAAATTTTATAGGGAGTTTATCAAAATTTATATGAATATTATCAAAATTTCATACAGAGGTTATTGAAATTTCATAGTTTAGTTTTCAAAATTTTATGGGGGGTTATCAAAATTTCGGTGTGATTCAAAATTTCATAGTGTCTAGATCAAAATTTCATAAGAAGCTTAACAAAATTTCATAGGGAGGTTATTTAAAAAGCATAAAGAGGATATCAAATTTTCATAGTCTGATTATCAAAAATTTTAGAGGGAGATTATCAAAATTTTATAGTGTGGTTACTATATGTTTAATATTCAAATATATTTCCTAAGAGGACTTATGTTAAGCATTTAACCTTATACGTACAGTATGCTAAACTACACCGACAGTTGATGGGATAATTTCGTATATTTACATGTTAGGCCATGTTTAGTGAACCGTTTCACCGGCCGTTGGGCCGGTGCACCGATGCACCGGTTAAATGAAACCTTAAGTGTAATCTCCGTTTCAATCGTTGCTCTAATAATTTGATCTGTACAATATTTAATTTGATTTGTACAGTGTAATCTCATTTCTACATTTCTACAGTACCTAAACAGTTTCAATTGCACCGTTACCACACCATTATACTAAACGCACCCTTAATCTTATTCGAAGCAGGTTGACCCATTAAGTGATAAAACTCTCACGACAATGATTTTTCGATTCATAAAACTCGAACTCAAGATTTAGCTAAGAAACAATATTATAATCACTTAAAAGAATCACTTGGTTATTGAAGGCAAATGGTCTAAAATTTGTATCCGCATTTCTCTTGTAGAGTGTAGAGTAGAATTAGTAAACGGGTCCACCTTAATACTTTTGCACTAATAGGCTTTGGATAAATGTGAAGGCCGATCCCGTACCAAAAAATTGGATCATATAATCACTTACGTGGGTGATGCTACTTCACTGATTTTTATGTCCCTCTAACTAAAAGCTGATAGTCGTATATATTAATTTCATTGTCATTTTTTTCCGCATATGGAAGGAAATTTATCTTGATGCAATAGTCTTGTTGTTCACATTATATGTTTGGTAGAAGGGAAGAAAAATGTATGAAAATGAAATAGAAAAAGAAAGAAATTAAGAGGAGTATATGAAAGTTGTTATTTATTTAGTTACTTTTTGTTTAGTACTCCATCAATTCCTATATACTAGGTTTTTGTGCGTTGTACTCGATTAAATTTTTATATTTTATTTATTTTTAAATAAAATTATATGAATAATTATATAAATTTTTTATAAATATTGTATTGTACAATTTTCAAAATAATGCCAAAAATTAATTAATTAATATATATATCAATTTAAAATGATGAAAATTACATACACATGATAAATCACTTTTTATTAAGAGAGAAAGTTACTACAACATTATTATAGAATTAATATAAAATGTATTCCCTCAGTTCCATATTATCTGTCCACTTTGAGTCAAATTTTCCTAACTTTGACCTTTAATTATAAAAAATTTATATAAAAATAAATTTTAAAAAAAATATGTTTTGATTAAGTTAAGTATTAAACTTTTCAAAACATATTTTTTGAAAATTTGATTGTATATAATTTTTTTTAATTAAAGGTCAAATGCATGATTGTTTTGATCCAAAAGGAACAGATAATATAGGACGAAAGGAGTATATCATAATAAATACATTCATTAATTCAAGCTTTTTGAACAAATTTGGATTGAAGAATGTCCCGAACTGTTAAGGGATATTATTTTTCAAGATTGTACTGATTTTATGAATTAATAAAGTTCAATTAGTTTTATCTAAAAAAAAAATATTAAGAACCTCAAAATTTTAAGATGGAGGACAACATACTCAATTCCGCCATCACTAGATTTTCGTTTCCGAAGTTCTTGGAAACGAACAATCATACCAATAATATCTACATATTTAAGAAAATATAAATAAAACATATTCAAACAAACATGAAAAATGAAAAAAATAACCGGTCAAACATTTTGTTGAAGTCTGTTCAAATCTCTGGAAATCAAGCAATTCAAAAACAAAATTTGATACTCCCTCTGTTTCTTTTTAATTGTTCCTTTTAACCAATTTATTTTTTTAAGAAAATTAGTTAAATTTAGTTAGTTTCCTAAATTCTATTACAATTTCACTTAATCTTCCTATAATACCCTTAAGCCATTGTTTCTTTCTAATTAAATGCATGTTTGACCTTTTAATTAAATGCATGTTTCAGTAAGGGTATTTCTGGAAAACAAGGGAAAGGGACAATTAAAAAGGAACAAGGGAAATGGACAATTAAAAAGGAACAGAGGGAGTATTTTGTCATCTTAATTAGCACACTTCTTGAAAATCGTATCCGCTCGAAAATATATCAAATGTTTGCTCTCATCAACAACATGATACTCAAACCAAGAAACAAAAGAAATATATAGGTGTTTTTTATGAAACGAATTTATATGATTTTGACTCATTTATATATTTAAATGACCATTAATTATTTGTAGTAATAGTAAACTATTTATCAATCTAACTATATTATATATAATTAGTTTATGTTTTTGTGTAATTCAAATTAATCAATTAGTCTAACTATATTTATTAAAAGTTTTACCATAAGCATGGTGACACCCGAGTCTTTGTCTTAATTGGTATGTATACATATGTCCCTTAAAGTTTATAGTCTCACGTTTAAACTGTTGTAAGCACATAATTTTGAACTTTGTTTTAATTAATTAACCCTTTCCTCGATTTTAATTAGGTCCAATCCTTTGCTCAGGTAAAGAATAAACAATATCCTTTTCTTTTTCTTTTCCCAAAGTCTTTTTAGTTAGTTATATCCACCTCTTCCTTTTTTCCTTCATTATTCTCTTCTTAAAATTGGTCCAGATTAGGATTATTATTTCTAGGGCTTTTGCATTAGATGATCTTTCTCTTCTTTTGAAGTTCATTAAGGGTCTTGGGCTGCTTGAAGGCCATTCATTTTGTTGGGGCTCTAAATACTTTGGTTGTTGGGCCTTATCTCTATGTCAAACTAATCTAGGGCATGTGGATCGCTTTGGGCTCCGGACAATGATGAACCAAAGCTGAAAAGATAAAGAAAATAAATCTATCCGGATTTAAGAATTCATATTACAGGCTGTTTTATTACAGGAATAATAGAATTACATGCCTTTCATTACAGAAAAGTAAAATATCTATGGGGATTACATAAGGGAGATCACGTGATTCACTCCCCTTAATCTACCCTTTCCCAAATCATGAGTCTTCAATCCCCTGCAAAAACAGAATTCAAAGCCAAACCAGTAACAATTAAGCAAAAAGAAGGGGGCTTAATTAGCACTAAGGCAGTTGTACTTATCTTCTTTGGGCATAGGGGGACCAAGCTTGGATGGTCCCCCTCGCCACATCAGCAACCGCAGTACACCATGGGAGACAAAGCAGGGGGGATTTGCAGCCATTAAACACAAGAAACAAAATAAAAGGAGGATTAGCAAAGTGTTAATTGAAACTTGCCGACCAAGTTCAAGCATATTCAGAAGTTTGTCTCAAGCAAAAATCCTGTAGGAAGCATGCTATGCAAACACAGTACAACCTCTATGTGGTAATACCAAGATCATACTTTGACCATTCTAACAGGTGAAGTCAGCAGCATAAAAGGCAAAGATCAGGAGATGCACAAGACAACTACATTGGAGTCTAGAGAAGTAGTATAGTAGCAAATAATTACAGTGTCAAAGTGTGGCATTCACAGGCCTGCACATGCCATACACACATGCACATGCTAAAGGCACAAGTGCATAACCAATAACATTGATCCATAGTACCAGGTCAGGATTACATGTCACTAGAAAGCTATATAGGCAATTATGTCACCAGAGACCCTCCTAAGCATCAACGGTGACCAATAAATTTAAAACAAATGGCAACAGACTCATGATGTCATCACCAACAGCAATTTACAGTCAGCATTGCACACATAGCCAGCTCATAAGTAATCAGTGCCACATGGGATCAAAAAAACCAATGGCCAACCCTCAGATGAAATCTAAAGCAGGCATATATAAACAACAGTAGCCTGAAACAAAAAAAAAGACAGATCCAAAAAAAGCACATAAACCCAAGTTCTTTTTTTTCAGTAGTTTTCATTTTCTCCGGTGATCAGAAAATACAGAAAAAGAGAGAGCTTAATTTTCTTTTCATAGTTCTACAGAACAAAAAAAATACAAAAAAGAGAAAGAAAATAGAAAATTTTACCTTTCTTCACCTTGTTAGCCTAGCTTCTCACATGTTCATCCTTAGCTCCAACCGTTCACTTAAAAAAAACAACAAAAACAGAAACTTTAGAGTTCTTAGAATGACATCCATGATATTCCAGTTTTTGGCCTTAGTTTACAAACTACCTCAGTGAAAAGAGTAAGAAAAGGGAAGAGGTCAACATACCTAAGGAACGGAGCAATCAGACGGCCGGATCTCTCGATCGGAAAGTTAGGGTTTGGTTTCGGTGAAGCTAGATCTAGTGAGTTCTAAGGGGATTCGCAAGGAACTAACACCGGCGCTGCATTCAGGGAGTCAATGAGAGCCTATCGGCGAAGTTTGAAGGCCATCGGCGACCGAAAAATACTCTGATGCGGCGGCGCATGGTGACTGGTACGAAGGAGCGATTTCCGGCGAAAGGAGGGAGAAGGTAACGGGTTAAATTTAGGGTTTCTTTGTTTTAATTTATGTTTAAACGTGTTATATATAGGTATGACGTATGTAGGGTTTTATTAGGTTATTTTAGGCCACACTTTAGTTAATTATTCAATTAGGCCCCTGAAAGTTTGCATTTATGTTGATTAAGGACCTGATTTCAGTTTTCTTCTCCAATTTGGTTCTGCTTTAGGTCGATTAGGTCCAAAAGTTAACTGATTTGTTCATTTAAATGCATAAAGTTTGTTCCGTTTTCAATAGAATTCCTGTATTATTTCGATTTGGTCTGCTAGGTTTTAATATTATTTAGGTTTTAAAAATTAGAAAAATTGACCTTGGTTAGATTATATAAATAGATATATATAATGGATTAGTTTAATAAGTGTTATTTAGGAATTAGTATGTTAAGCAACTTGAATTAAATAAAGCAAGGGTAGTTAGATTTGCTAATAAAGTTTGGGGTTTAGTAATAAAAAAATGAGCCTTTAACCTAGAAATGGAGTAATAAAATAGGATTTATTTAAGTTTTTTAATTTTGATTTAAGCCTTAGAAGTTCTAGAATTTGGGTTGCTTCTACTTATTAATTAGCAAAATTGGAATAAAATATGGCTTAGTTTTCCGCTTGGGCCTTAAATTGCTTTGGGCCTTTTAAATAGTTGTTGGTTAGATTAAATTGCTTTTTCCTATAGTTAATCTTAGTTTGTTTTGGACTTTCTAGTTTGTTTGAACCTTGTCTTTTTTTTTTTCCTCTTCTTTTTCTAATTTGGGCTTGAAGTTGTATATCCTAGTTTTAATATTGGGTTTTAATAGAATAAAGTTGAATATAAGGAATGGTAGGGTTCATGTGCATCCATGTTTATTTTATTTTTTCTTTACTATTATTATTATACCTTGTCATTTGAGAATAATGAATTGGACCCGATGATGGAACGATTAATTGGGACTTTGACAATTTTTGTCAGTCTCAATTTGGACTTCCTAGGCTTGGAGCACCCAGATGGGGGTTTTAGCCAGTATGAGTGGCGGGTCCCCAAATGGTGTTCCTCGTATAATTATTTGGTAAAAATGCACTTAACCGGGAAAAACATGCATCATATGTATCCATGCACTAAAAGTCCAGTACCCCAATAAAGTTGATAATTAAGAATCAAAGTAATAATAATCAGTAAAATTGATAATTAAGAGTAAAAAAAAATATAGTAGTCAGTAAATTGATAATTAAGAGTCAAGGTGAAAGTAATAATCAGTAAATCGATAATTAAAAGGGATTAATTAGTAAATTGGTAATTAAGTAATTTGGTAATCAACTTAATTCGGTGTAATTAAGTAAATTGGTGATTAAATTAAGTAATTTGGTAATCAACTTAATTCGGTGTAATTAAGTAAATTGGTAATTAAATTAAGTAATTTGGTAATCAACTTAATTCAGTGTAATTAAGTAAATTGCTAATTAAATTAAGTAATTTGGTAATCAACTTAATTCGGTCTAATTAAGTAATTGGAAATTAAGTTAAGTAATTTGGTAATCAACTTAATTCGGCATAACTAAGTTATTGGAAATTAAGAAGTAATTTGGTAATCAACTTAATTCGGTGTAATTAAGTAAATTGGTGATTAGACTAAATAATTTGGTAATCAACTTAATTCGGTGTAATTAAGAAAATTGGAGATTAGACTAAGTAATTTGGTAATCAACTTAGTTCAGTGTAGTTAAGTAAATTGGTAACTAACTTAACTCGGTGTAATTAAATAAAACAGTAATTCGCTTAAAACAACGTAATCAAGTAAATCAGTAGTTAAACTTAATTTAGTGTAATTAAGTAAATTTGGTAATCAACTTAATCTGATAAATTGGTAATTAAATAAAGTAAATTGTTAATCAATTTAACTCGGTGAAATTAAGTAATTAAGTGAATCAGTAATAAGATTAATTCGGTGTAATTAAGTAAATAATCAAATGGCTTAGTCTAGGAGTCAGTTAAGAACCAAGGGGAACATAATAATCGGTAAGTCAAAAAGCTTAATGGCATGAAACTATTAAAAACAAAAACAACCAATAACAGAAACCCATAGTTAAGTCTAGGCTAGTCAGTGTCGTCTTTTGACGGGCGTCGTGGGGGTGCTAATCCTTCCCCACGCGTACTTGATTCCCGAACCTTTAGGACTCTGGTTAGAAGACCGTTTATTAGGTTTAGTGTTGCCTTTGCCAAGCTTAGGTTAATATTAGACTTAATAATCTAATAGGTGGCTAATCACACCTAGGTTAAAAAAGATTAGTGGCGACTCCGTGGTTTAGATTATACATTTAAATCGTTCAGCGATAGGGTTCGGGACCCCCGGACCCGCACGTTGCACCAGCTTGGTGACTCCACTGGGGATTGGTTAGAGAGTCAAACTGAATGCTAGTTTAGAGTTAACTAGGGTTTGCATAATTGGTTGTTTGCTTGCATTTACTCTTGTTTAATAATGCCTATCTTTATAGTTTTCATGCTTGCATATTTTGTATCTTCTGTCTAATCCATATTTGCTCTGTCTTCTTTGGGGATAGTTTAGTAATTTGGGTTGGGTTTTGGTAAAGGTTTGTATGTTCCTTCACACGCTCACTTAATAAACTTGCATGTGCATTGCATGAGCTTACACCGGAGCTCTTACCTATTTAGGAGGAGGCAAAGTAGCTAGCCTTCGTGTGGCGATAGTCACCGTGTGGGTTTTTAGTGAAACACCTCCACTCAGACTAAACCCTTTCTAGTGAGCCTATAATGGGTGAGGATTGGGGGCCTTACTATCCTAGAATGGGCGTCAGTGAGGACAGTTTGGGAACCTTTAGAACCGACAAGCCTCACCCAGCATATAGTCACCTTATCCAGCCTAGGTAGAGCCAATCCCATAAAGATAAACCTAGGCACACAAAAGGAACATTCCTTACCTTTACAATTTACTGTTCTTTATTATAGACCGTAGAAAGGGATAATCGTATTACACCAATAATTGGACTCCCTGCCCATAAGAGCCCAAGGCTCGAGTTTTTGAAAAATCCGAAAATGTTCTTGATGTTATAAGGGCACCGGTCAATTATCAGTTTAAATCTAAGCACATATTTCTTTATATAGTACTAACTGAATTCTTTTGTTGTTTTCTCTCTTCCTTGTCTTTCCTTTTGCATCTTGCATCCATAATAGGTAGGTTCATCATTTAAGATAGGGAAAGATGATGCGGGATCAGGACGAGTTGGAATCTTTTGTGCCAGAGCACTTGAGGGACAGGCACCCAGCACACGTCTAGCACAGAAACATGTTGGCTCAAAGACTTTATGGGGACAATCTGCCCGAAGATTTTCAATCAGAGGTTCCAGAATCAGTTTATTTGGACTTGAAACAGAACGATTTTACTGAGCTTTGGGGATTGTGGAAGAAAATGAGGATGACTGAACAACATTTTGCTGAAAGATATGGGGCAGTGGTGCAACTCATCCAAGTAAAAGTAGATGACAATATGATCAGAGGGATGCTTCCATACTGGGATCGTTCATACCGATGTTTCACATTCAATGAAGTAGATATGGTTCCAACTATTGAGGAACATGCCCAGCTTCTGAGGTTCAAAGCCATTACTAAGGATGACAGGGTCTATCTGTCTTAGCCGATCTTATGGGAGTCCAGAAGTCCGCATATGATAAGTATTGCAAAAGTAAAGGGTATTCCAGCGGGCTGGAAATTCAGTGTCTCCTAGACTTCGTGAGGCACAGCTTGAATACTCCACAAGGATAGGATGTTATGGCTGTTTTGGTTTACGGAATGGTGGTCTTTCCCAGGGCACTTGGACACATAGATGCAAGTATCGTTCACTTAGTGGACTCCATCAAAAGAGGCAACAATCCAGTTCCAGCCATCATCGCAGAAACCATCAGATCCTTGAACCATTGTCGCTTTAAGGGGGGAAGATTCAAAGGGTGTGCTCAACTATTGACTATTTGGTTAAAGGGGCATTTCCAATGTGTTAAGTCTCAGTTCACAAAGCCCATCTATGAGTTAGTAGCAGCAAATCCAATACGGGAGTATCTTGACAGTGAGTGGCCTGCGGCTAAAACTAAGGGGCAATGGATCAAATTTCTGGGGACCCTTAAGAGTGACCAAGTCGAATGGGTCGCCCCATGGTTTCACTCGACCTCTGTGGCATACTGTTGTGGATCCAATCCATGGGTACCTTTGTTTGGATTATGGGGCGTGACGAGCTATTCTCCTATAATGGTCAGAAGACAATATGGAGGTGATCAGTTTATTTCAACCACTCATGGTTTGAACAGTGTTGATATAGAATATGGGAAGGATTATTCAAAGCAGAAGGCACAAGAGCTCCGGGAAACACTCCAGCAGATGGTCTTCGATGGGAAGTTCCAGAGATCTATGGGAGTGACACCTGAATACCTTGACTGGCATCGCAAAAGGGTAAAGGACATTAAGGTACCCCATCCTACTAATCCCAATGCTATGGTAGGAGAGGAGATGGAGGATATTTTCATGAGGTTGACAATTCAGTACGAAAGGTTAAGAGAAGGTATTGAAGCTGAGAGATTGGCAAAAGTTAATCAGCAGCTGATTTTGGAAAAAGAGAAAGCAGAAAGGAGGACTAGAGAAACAGAGGCAAAGCTGAGAAAGGCAGAAGAGGAAATCAAAGATACAAGGAAAAAGCTGAAGTTCAGAATTAAAAGCTAAAAGGGGATTTCAAAGTAGAGTGCAAGGAAAGGGTAAGGTTGGAAAAGATGAACAAAGCCAGCCACCTTGCGACAAGATATTACAAGGAAAGATTGGATACTAAAAAAGGAGAAAGTGTTATCAAGGATCAGCAGATGAAGACCTTAGATCATAGCCTAAAAAGAACCAGGGAAGAGAATGAAAGGGTCCGAAGTAAGCTAGGAGAGGAAAAAGCCAGAGCAAAGGCAGCTGAAGTATCCAAGGCCCAAGCAGAGACAAATTTAGAGTTTCACAAGAAGGCATCCATATTGAACAAGAAAGAATTTGAAGAAGTGAATGAGATGCTCAAGAATTTGGAAGAGCAACATGCGAAACTCAAAGCTGAATGTTATGACTTGAAAGATCAAAGATCTCTTCAGCGAAGGGCTTATCAAGAAAGGTTTGATCAGATCTGCTTCTTGCTTGGAAAGATCCAAACTGGGCTGCAACAGATAGAGGACATCAGGGATCAGGCTAGGAACGTACTGCAGTGCGTCGCACCGTTTGACAAACGCCTCCAACATGTAGCTGATTTTTTGGATGGCACCATCAGAAAATGCAATGAAGCTCTTGCCTACTTCCAGTAGTTCGTGGGGAAACAGTAGTATTGAAGCTCTTGTAATAGAGTAGCTATTTTGAGTCTCTCAGTATTAATGTTATTTGTGAACAATTTAAGGCCTGTAACTAAAAAGTACTCCTAGTTTAAACTTCAGCTCAAACAATGGCCTGTAATTTAAGGCCTGTAACTATGGTTGGCTTGTTGTCAATTAATGAAGGATTTGCTCTTATGGTGTGACGAGACAATGAATCCCAATTTTGTTTTTCTATCTTAAATGATGAATAGGTTCATGCATCATGACATCATAAGGATGAAAGCCCTGATTGATAACAAGACGTGTGAAGGTCACGGCTTTCGTCCAGTGGGGTTCGACCCAACCATTGGGAGGGGCCCCACATTCTCATTGCATTTAATAATAATAATAATAATAAAAAGTAATAATAAGCAATAATAACAATTTTTGACCTTCACCTCAGGAAAGTGCCAAGATAGCACCCAAAAAACGGTATCAGCCTACTCGACAGTACAACACTAGGTCTAGTACTAGAAGGATGGAAGACCAGAATGCAGAGATTCAGCGAATGAAGGAAGAGTTGGCACGCCGAGATGAAGAGGAGAAACACCGAGAAAAGGCTATGAATGCTCAGATGGAGCAAATGAGGGGTATGTTAATGCAGTTGATGAAGGGGAAAGGTTCAGTGGGAGACACTCAAAATGTGGAAGACCCTATCGGAGGAATGCCCGCAACAAATTCAGGGACGACTGGTAAAGAGAATGAGAATATCAATCCTTTTATGTTCCCTCCAGCACCTGTCAGCACACCATTTGTTTTCCCACCACTAACAGGAACGGCTACTAGGCCTACGGTGTCTGATACTACGACATCTAGCGGCATGCAATTCGCTTTCCCACTATTGGGAGGAATGACGACCAGACCCGTTGTTTCTAATACCCCAATGTTTAGCAGAGCGCAGTTTTCCTTCCTACTACTATCAAGGGTGTCCACTGGGACCTTTAATCCACTTCCACCCAGATCCCATGCTGGTACGTTTACTTCACCTGTGTCATTATAATAGGACTACTCATATCTGTTTTCATCTGGGATAGTTGCTACTAGGCCTACAGACTTAACAAGGGAAGATAATCTGAAAAAAAAGGCCGAAGAGGATAAGTTTTGGCAGAAGACTGAAGGCCGAATAGAAGTCAGACTGAGGAGTATGGATGGAATTCAGGACTATGGGATTCCCAATATTGCAAGTACTGCTGTGGCGAAAGGAGTAGTCATTCCTCCTAAATTTAAGATGCCAGATTTTGAGAAGTATTACGGAACAAAGAACCCTAGAGATCACGTGCACAGTTTCCAGAACAATATGGCACCCTTTTCCACTGATGATAAATTCCTGATGTACAGCTTCATGTTTAGCTTGACGGGTTCGGCAATTACTTAGTACAATCAACTGGATCCAAAAAGCATTCAGAGTTGGAGTGACATGACCAAGGCCTTTTTAGCACATTTTAGGTATCTGATGGAGTTGGCGCCCACTAGAGATACTCTGACAAACATGTCAAGAAAGCCTGATGAATCGTTGACGACTTATGGGCAGCGTTTCAGAGAAGTGGCCTTGTTAATGCCTGGACTCCCGGAAAGGGAGGTGAACTCTTTATTCCTAAGAACCTTGCCTAAGGAGTACTTTAAGGCATTACTCCCGAAGATTACAGAGTCATTCTCAAGCTTAAATGTAATTGGAGAAGCTATGGAAGCTGCAATTAAGGTCGGGTATTTAGATGAGCTGGGTGATCATGCTAAGAAAGGACAGAAGAGGAAGGAAGGAGAAGTACATTCAGTGGGGGAAACAGATTACAGACCCAGGAATCAGGGACAACAGTATTACCCGAGGAATTATGGGTACAATTATCGGCCCCGAGGATACTACCAGTATCAGACTAACCCTTATTACACTCAGCATCCTGGGGATGTCAGTGTTGTTGGTGGTACGCCGTTTCAACCAAGGCCTAGAACCAACGTCCCAGCACACCTTTGGCAATTCAGCAGAAAAATCCAGCAAACTAGCCTGAAGGAAAAGACCTGATAAAGGAAAGAGTCCCAATTGACCCGATCCCATACACTTATACTGAGCTCTTGCCTCAGCTATTGCAGCAAGGTTTATTAGAAAGGATACCTTTCTCCAATCCTCTAAGACACCCAAGACCGCAATGGTACAATACCAATGCTCACTGCGATTACCATTCGGGATCCGAGGGGCATGCTACTGAAGATTGTTTGAGGTTGAAATATGTTGTACAGGAGTTGGTAAAGTCGGGGAAGTTAAGTTTTGCAAATACAGCTCCAACTAATCCACTGCCCAATCATGGTGGGAATCAGGTGGGTATGATTGGTAAAGGTGAAACCGTTAGAAGACAAATCCAGGAAGTGGTTACTCCAATGGCCACAGTTTACAGAGCTTTAGTGAAGACAGAGATGGTAGTCGCAAGGGAGTTTGGGGAAGAAGAGATGGATGAAGTATGCCCATATCACGGTTTGGGGCATGGAATTCAAGGATGTTGTGAGTTCAGGAAAGTGGTTAATAATTTGATGGACGATGGAATAATTGAATTCTATACAGAGAACAAGGAAGTGGAAGTTGATGTGATCATCGAGGAACATGTACAACCCTTTATACCGGCTCCTCCAACAATTAAGCCTACTCAAACATTTGTGCCAACTCCGTCCATGGTAGCACCCAAACCTTTTTTGCCAAAACCACCAACAGTTTTACTGGCCCATATGCAAAAATCGGTGGCGTCCGTAGTTGTGAAACCCCCACAACCATTTCCTTACACGGATAGTCACCAAGTGCCATGGAAATATGATTTCAGTGTAACTACACCATCAGGGGAAAGCAGTTCGGCTAATGTGTCGGGTGTGGGAAGGGTGACTAGAAGTGGAAGGGTATATTCAATAGAGATGTCAGAATCAGCCCAGAAGAGGAAGGATGAGGCTATGGTTCCAGAGACTGGTATAATGGATTCAGGGGAAGTGGCTAGACCAAGGGAAGAGGAAAGTGTTGAGAAGCCAGTATCGGAGCATGAAGAATATGAATTCCTAAAAATCATCAAGCAAAGTGAGTACCGTGTAATTGAACAGTTGAATAGGCTGCCTGCTCGGATTTCTATCCTCAGCTTATTATTGAACTCTGAAGCACACCGTAAGGCGTTGTTAAAGGTGTTGAATCAGTCATATGTATCCCAAAACATTAGTGTTGCTTACTTGGATCACATGGCAAGTAATATATTTGTGCATGGATTCATTGCATTTGCAGAGAAGGATATCCCGAAAGGAATGAGGAACAGCATAAAGGCATTGCACATCATAGTCAGGTGCCAGAATGTGAGCATGGGCAATGTTCTCATTGATAATGGTTCAGTTTTGACTACCTTACCCCTCCAAATGTTGAAGAGGTTGCCGGTGGATGAGGCCTGCATTCAAACCAATCATTTGATTGTGAAAGCCTTTGATGGCACTAGAAGGAGCGTTATAGGAGAAATGGAGATAACCATTGAAGTGGGGGGAGTGCCATTCGCCATAGTGTTTCAAGTACTGGATATACAACATCCATCTTATTTATGCTTATTGGGAAGGCCATGGATACATCAAGCAGGGGCTGTTCCATCAACCTTACATCAGGTGGTGAAGTTTCTTACTCCAGAAAAGTTTGTGGAAGTCAAAGGGGAAGAAGACTTTGTGGTGGCCAGTGCATTAGGATTCTCTTATGTTGAACCGCCGGAGGGGTCATATGAATGCTCATTCAGGGCCTTTGAAGTTCCAGAAGTCATTCCCAAAAGCATGATGGACTTCTCTGTTATAAGCATCAGGTTTATGATGAAGAGGGGATTTGAAGAAGGAAAAAGGTTGGGAATGGACTTGCAAAGAATTACACAGTCTGTTGAAGTACCCATACATGAGGGCCCTTTTGGGTTGGGATTTAAACCAACTGCTAAGGATTGGGCAGAAGCTGAAGAAAGGATGAAACTAAGAAGGTTGGCCAGGATGGGGCATAGAAGAGAAGAAGATGAAGTTCCCGCCTTTGTATGAGACCTTCAAGTTAGCTGGTTGGGTCAACAATGCTACACCAGAGGGAGAGCCAGAAATTGAGGAAAAGCTGCAGAATCTGGACATCAATGCTGTTACTAATGATACTTTGGAAGAACAAGATTGCCCTTGGATCCGTGAACTAGCCCTAGGAGAAGTTCTGAACAACTGGGTTGAATATGAAAGAGTTATCTTTGTTGATGATTCAGAGATGTAATTAATATTTTATCTTAAGTACTAATACCAACTCAAGAATGTCTATGACAATACCATATTTTCCTTTCAAAATATCAAACTATCTTATGTTCACTATTTTCTTTAAGTAATGAAATGAAATGCACTTCAGGAGTTTTATCCATACATTTTTCATTTTCATTTTCACTTTCATTCATTCATTACTAGTTATATATGTATATTCTTTCTTTGGTATATATTTTTGTTGCTTTGTTTCTCAAGCCGACTAACGATGAATGCAAAGAAGCTCGTGACTAGCCGGGGTTCGATTTCGAAAAACCAGTCTTTGCCGACGAACCTGACGATGAAGACACTGAGGACCAGGCCTTACCCCTGACCTTTTGAGACTGGTAGAGCAGGAGGAAAAGCAGATATTGCCACATAAGGAACCCACTGAATTGATTAATTTGGGAACAGAAGAAGAACCAAGGGAGGTTAAAATCGGTACTTCTTTGGCAGAAAAAGGAAAGACAAGAGGTGGTAGATCTATTGAAGGAGTATGTGGATGTGTTTGCATGGTCGTACCATGATATGCCAGGTTTAGATCCGGAAGTTGCGGTGCATCGGTTACCCATCAGATTAGATTGTAAGCCAGTCCAATAGAAGTTGAGAAGAATGAAGCCAGATATGTTGTTAAAAATTAAAGAAGAAGTCAAGAAGCAGTTGGATGCAGGATTTTTGGAAGAATCTAGGTACCCAGAGTGGCAAGCAAATATAGTCCCGGTACCTAAAAAGGATGGAAAAGTGAGAATGTGCGTGGATTATCGAGATTTGAACCGGGCTAGCCCAAAAGATAACTTTCCGTTGCCATATATTGATGTGCTAGTAGACAACACTGCTGAATATTCTTTGTTTTCATTCATGGACGGGTTTTCTGGATACAATCAGATTAAGATGGCACCAGAGCACAGAGAAAAAACTGCATTTGTTACGGCTTGGGGAGTATTCTGTTACAAAGTTATGCCATTTGGATTGAAGAATGCCGGGGCAAAGTATCAAAGAGCAATGGTGAACCTTTTCCATGACATGATGCAGAAGGAGATTGAAGTATATGTCGATGATATGATTGCTAAATCTCGATCGGCGGAAGAACATTTGGTGAATTTAAGGAAGCTCTTCGAAAGACTTCGAGAGTTTCAGCTTAAGCTCAACCCAGCAAAATGTACCTTTGGAGCTACTTCAGGGAAGTTACTTGGATTCGTAGTCAGTGAGAAAGGGATTGAAATAGATCCAGACAAAGCGAAAGCCATTCAGAATTTGCCCCCACCAAAGAATCAAAAAGAAGTTAGGAGATTTTTAGGTAGGTTGAATTACATTGCTCGCTTTATTTCCCAGATGACAGCGAAGTGTGACCTGATCTTTAAATTATTGAAGAAGAAAAATCCAGGAGAATGGGATGAGGACTGTCAAGCTGCTTTTGATAAGGTTAAGGAGTATTTATCCAACCCGCCAGTGTTAGTGCCACCAGTAAGAGACGGGCCTATGATCTTGTATTTAACGGTATTCGAAAATTCGATGGGATGTGTATTGGCCCAACTAGATGAAACTGGAAAGAAAGAGCGAACAATTTATTATTTGAGCAAGAAATTCACTAATTATGAAGCTAAGTACTCAGATCTGGAGAAGATGTGTTGTGCACTCGCTTGGACATCTCATAGATTAAGACAATACATGCTTTATCACACTACTTGGTTGGTTTCCAAATTGGACCCAATTAGGTACGTGTTTGAAAACCCCGGTTTGTCAAGAAGAATCGCCAGATGGCAGGTGTTATTATCAGAATACGATATAGTGTATGTGTCTCAGAAAGCCGTTAAAGGAAGTGCTATAGCCGAATTCTTGGCTGACCGAGCTAGTAAAGACTATGAACCAGTGCATTTTGAGTTTCCGGATGAAGATTTAATGGCAATATGCCAGGTAGAGGAAGTAAGAGAAAAAAGAAGAAACATGGAAGATGTACTTTGATGGGGCATCAAACCTGTCAGGGTAGGGGATAGGTGCAGTATTGATATCCCCTGAGGGTGATTACCTCCCAGCTATAGCTCGATTTGGGATTTCCGGCCACGAACAATGTATCAGAATATGAAGCTTGCATTTTGGGAATTCGGATGGCTTTGGACAAAGAAGTAAAGAATTTGGATGTTTACGGTGATTCAGCCTTGGTAATTTACCAAATGAAAGGAGAATGGCAGACGAGGGAGCCAAAATTGGTCAAATACCGAGACCATACGGTGGACTTAGTCAAGTCCTTTGAAGAGATTACATTTTATCATGTGCCTAGAGAAAATAATCAGTTTGCAGACGCATTAGCAATCCTTGCTTCAATGTTTAAAGTGAGCGCTAACACAGAGATCCAGCCGATCCAGATTCAGATGAAAGATACCCCTGCACATGTGATGAGCGTGGAGGATGAAGTAGATGGGAATCCATGGTATTTTGATATCCTCGAGTACATCAAGTACCAAAGATACGCAGGATATGCTACAGAAAATTACAAGAGAGTGATTCGAAGAATGCCAATGGGTTATCTCCTGGAATGTGACACTTTATACAAGAAAAGCCGTGACCAAACGTTGCTTAGATGCGTGGGTTCATCAGAAGCCAAGAGGGTTATAGAAGAAGTGCATAGAGGTTCATGTGGGAGTCACGCCAGTGGGCACAAGATGGCAAGGCAGATTATGAGAGCTGGTTATTATTGGTTGACATTGGAAACCGATTGTATCAAGTATGTCAGAAAATGCTGTGAGTGTTAAATTTACGCAGATCAAATTCACGTGCCCCCAAACCCATTACATGTAATGTCAGCTCCATGGCCTTTCTCAATGTGGGGAATAGATGTGATTGGAGTTATTAACCTCAAGGCTTCAAATGGGCATAGATTCATATTGGTGGCGATCGATTACTTTACAAAATGGATTGAGGCAGCTTCATACGCAAGTGTTACTCAAGCAGTGGTCACCAAGTTCATTAAGAAGGAGATTATCTGCCAATATGGGTTGCCAAAAAGGATTATTACTGACAATGCATCCAACTTGAACCAAGGATTGGTGGAAGAAACTTGCAAACAGTTCAAGATTGTGCATAGTAACTCAACCATTTACAGACCTAAGATGAATGGTGCAGTGGAGGCAGCAAATAAAAATATCAAGAAGATTGTGGCGAAAATGACTGAAATATATAAGGATTGGCACGAAAAGCTTCCTTTTGCTCTTCATGCTTATCGGACTTGTGTTAGGACCTCAACTGGGGCAACCCCGTACTCTTTGGTATATGGAATGGAGGCAGTGGTACCAATTGAAGTTGAAATACCGTCCATACGGGTATATCGAGAGACTAAATTAGAAGAGTCTAAATGGTTTCAAGAGAGATATGATCAGCTGAAAAGGAGAAAGTACGCCCAAGGGAGTTTAACAAGAAAGTACGCCCAAGGGAGTTTAAGAAAGGAGATTTGGTGCTGAAAAGGATCATACCAGAGCAGGGTGACCCAAGGGGCAAATGGGCGCCAAATTGGGAAGGCCCATTTGTAGTAAAGAAAGCATTTTCTAGTGGGGCATTAATCATACAAGAGATGGATGGAGAAGAGTTTCCCAGACCCATCAATTCTGACGCAGTCAAGATGTACTATGCTTAAAAAAAAAAACTGGGCCTAAAAAAGAAAGAGGTTGCAAAAAGAGAAATAAAATATAAGGAGGGGTCCAAGTTGAAAACCCGCAAAGGGCGGCTTGGATCCATTGGGGGTCACCTGAGTTGAAAACCCGAAAAGGGCGGCTCAAGGTGAAGGATGGAAAAGGAGGAACTTGAGTTGAAAACCCGAAAAGGGCGGCTCAGGTGGAAGATGGAAGGACATAGTCTGTTCGCATTACACTTCAAGAAAATCTCTTAAGGTCAAAAGGGTAAGAATCTGGTCCAGACTGAGTTAGGTAAGGCAACATCAAAAAACCGTTATATAAGCTTCGAAGAACCTTCGGCAAATGTCACAAAAAACCGTCGTCGAAGTATTCATCGACATGAGGTTCTATCTCTTCAGCATGTTTTCATTAGTATATATATAAATATATATGTATTAAATTCCTCGTTATATAAGCTTATCTCTTTTCTATTTGTACATGTTTTCTTCATTAATGACATTTCGAAGTTTTTATTAAAGTTAAAAATTTGTGTCCTTTTTTTGCATCACATTTTTAAGTAAAACATTGGTTCTCTTTTTAAATAAATTACTAAAAACAGACATGGGAATGGTCGTTTTTAATTGTTCAAGCGGAGGTATTAGTAAAAGATATAAAGGAACATAACTCATCACTTGGGGCAAAGAATTCGAAAGTAACAAGGGTGAAGTTTCGATAATAGCACGGGGACATGAAATCAAGAGAAATTAAGTTAAGGTTGCAAATGAGGGGTTGGAAGAGGAAGGTATTAAGCCGAGAAGTTAGGAGGAGTACAAAGGAGATATACATAACCATGGATTAATTTGGCAAAGGAAATATATCCAAACCAAACCATACACTTTTAGCATTTCACTTATCATCAGCATATGACATTACATTAGCATTCGACATTGCATTATCATTCTAACCCGCATCAAAGTATACTTTTCAAAGCAAATTCTCAGGGTTCATGGCTCGAAAGATTTTGGTAAGGCCTTGTTTGTTTGGGATCAGTGAATCAAATGACTCGGTGTGGCATCTTCAAAGTTGGATTCAGGTGAATCAGATGACTCGGTGAAACATCTTCAAAAATTGAATTCGGATAACTCGGTGTAGCATCGTCAAAGTTTGAATCAGATGACTCAATGAAGCATTTTCAAAGTTGGATTCAGATGACTCGGTATAGCATCTCCAGATTGGAATTCGGTGAGCTCGGTGCGGCATATTATCAAACAGTTCAGAGTAATTCGGTGAATCTAGTTAATCCGGTGCATTATGTCTTCAAGATTGGAATTCGGTGAGCTCGGTGCAGCATATTCTCAAAAGTTCTTCAAGTTTTGGTTCGGTGAATCAAGCTAACACGGTTCAGTGCATTCGATTTTTGGATCGGTGATCCAATTGGAAAGGAAAGGATTATGTGTCTACGTCTTTGCACTTTTGCTAATTCTTGAAAAATACCCAAATAACCCTTTTGCACATTTCCCAATAATTAGCAAACGCACAAAGAGGGGCAGCTGTTGACACATAATTTTGAATTTTGTTTTAATTAATTAAGCCTTTCCTCGATTTTAATTAGGTCCAATCCTTTGCTCAGGTAAAGAATAAACAATATCCTTTTCTTTTTCTTTTCCCAAAGTCTTTTTAGTTAGTTATATCCACCTCTTCCTTTTTTCCATCATTATTCTCTTCTTAAAATTGGTCCAGATTGGGATTATTGTTTCTAGGGCTTTTGCATTAGATGATCTTTCTCTTCTTTTGAAGTTCATTAAGGGTCTTGGGCTGCTTGAAGGCCATTCATTCTGTTGGGGCTCTAAATACTTTGGTTGTTGGGCCTTATCTCTATGTCAAACTAATCTGGGGCATGTGGATCGCTTTGGGCTCCGGACAATGATGAACCAAAGCTGAAAAGATAAAGAAAATAAATCTATTTGGATTTAAGGATTCATATTACAGGCTGTTTTATTACAGAAATAATAGAATTACATGCCTTTCATTACAGAAAAGTAAAATATCTATGAGGATTACATAAGGGAGATCACGTGATTCACTCCCCTTAATCTACCCTTTCCCAAATCATGAGTCTTCAATCCCCTGCAAAAACAGAATTCAAAGCCAAATCAGTAACAATTAAACAGAAAGAAGGGGGCTTAATTAGCACTAAGCCAGTTGTACTTATCTTCTTTGGGCATAGGGGGACCAAGCTTGGATGGTCCCCCTCGCCACATCAGCAACCGCAGTACACCATGGGAGACAAAACATGGGGGGATTTGCAGCCATTAAACACAAGAAACAAAATAAAAGGAGGATTAGCAAAGTGTTAATTGAAACTTGCCGACCAAGTTCAAGCATATTCAGAAGTTTGTCTCAAGCAAAAATCCTGTGGGAAGCATGCTATGCAAACACAGTATAGCCTCTATGTGGTAATACCAAGATCATACTTTGACCATTCTAACAGGTGAAGTCAGCAGCATAAAAGGCAGCATAAAAGGCAAAGATCAAGAGATGCACAAGACAAGTACACTGGAGTATAGAGAAGTAGTATAGTAGCAGATAAATACAGTGTCAAAGTGTGGCATTCACAGGCCTGGACATGCCATACACACATGCACATGCTAAAGGCACAAGTGCAGAACCAAAAACATTGATCCATAGTACCAGGTCAGGATTACATGTCACTAGAAAGCTATATAGGCAATTACATGTCACCAGAGAACATCCTAAGCATCAACGGTGACCAATAAATTTAAAACAAATGGCAACAGACTCATGATGTCATCACCAACAGCAATTTACAGTCTGCATTGCACACATAGCCAGCCCATAAGTAATCAGTGCCACATGGGATCAAAAAAACCAATGGCCAACCCTCAGATGCAATCTAAAGCAGGCATATATAAACAACAGTAGCCTGAAACAAAAAAAAAGACAGATCCAAAAAAATGCACATAAACCCTAGTTCTTTTTTTTCAGTAGTTTTCATTTTCTCCGGTGATCAGAAAATACAGAAAAAGAGAGAGCTTCATTTTCTTTTCATAGTTCTACAGAAACAAAAAAATACAAAAAGAAAAAAAAATGAGAAAACTTTACCTTTCTTCACCCTATTAGCCTAGCTTCTCACTTGTTCATCCTTAGCTCCAACCGTTCACTTAAAAAAAACAACAAAAACAGAAACTTTCGAGTCCTTAGAATGACATCCATGATATTCCAGTTGTTGGCCTTAGTTTACAAACTATCTCTGTGAAAAGAGTAAGAAAAGGGAAGAGGTCAACATACCTAAGGAGCGGAGCAATCGGACGGCCGGATCTCTCGATCCGAAAGTTAGGGTTTGGTTTCGGTGAAGTTAGATCTAGTGAGTTCTAAGGGGATTCGTGAGGAACTAACACCGGCGCTGCATTCAGGGAGTCAAGGAGAGCCTATCGACGAAGTTTGAAGGCCATCGGCGACCGGAAAATACTCCGACGCGGCGGTGCTCGGTGACTGGTACGGAGGAGCGATTTCCGGCGGAAGGAGAGAGAAGGTAACGGGTTAAAGGGTTTCTTTGTTTTAATTTCTATTTAAACGTGTTATATATAGGTATGACGTATGTAGGGTTTTATTAGGTTATTTTAGGCTGCACTTTAGTTAATTATTCAATTAGGCCCCCTGAAAGTTTACGTTTATGTTGATTAAGGACCTGATTTCAGTTTTCTTCTCCAATTTGGTTCTGCTTTAGGTCGATTAGGTCCAAAACTTAACTGATTTGTCCATTTAAATGCATAAAGTTTGTTCCGTTTTCAATAGAATTCTTGTATTATTTCGATTTGGTCTGCTAGGTTTTAATATTATTTAGGTTTTAAAAATTAGAAAAATTGACCTTGGTTAGATTATATAAATAGATATATATAATGGATTAGTTTAGTAAGTGTTATTTAGGAATTAGTATGTTAAGCAACTTGAATTAAATAAAACAAGGGTAGTTGGATTTGCTGATAAAGTTTGGGGTTTAGTAATAAAAAAATGAGCCTTTAACCTAGAAATGGAATAATAAAATAGGATTTATTTAAGTTTTTAATTTGGATTTAAGCCTTAGAAGTTCTAGAAATTGGGTTGGTTCTACTTATTAATTAGCAAAATTGGAATAAAATATGGCTTAGGTTTCCCCTTGGGCCTTAAATTGCTTTGGGCCTTTCAAATAGTTGTTGGTTAGATTAAATTGTTTTTTCCTATTGTTAGACTTAGTTTGTTTTGGACTTTCTAGTTTGTTTGAACCTTATCTTTTTTTTTCTCTTCTTTTCTAATTTGGGCTTGAAGTTGTATATCCTAGTTTTAATATTGGGCTTTAATAGAATAAAGTTGAATATAAGGAATGGTAGGGTTCATGTGCATCCATGTTTATTTTAATTTTTCTTTACTATTATTATTATTCCTTGTCATTTGAGAATAATGATTTGGACCCGATGATGAAACGATTAATTGGGATTTTGACAATTTTTGTCAGTCTCAATTCGGACTTCCTAGGCTTGGAGCATCCAGATGGGGGTTTTAGCCAGTATGAGTGGCGGGTCCCCAAATGGTGTTTCTCGTATAATTATTTGGTAAAAATGCACTTATCCGGGAAAAACATGCATCATATGCATCCATGCACTAAAAGTCCAATACCCCAATAAACTTGATAATTAAGAATCAAAGTAATAATAATCAGTAAAATTGATAATTAAGAGTAAAAAAAAAAATATAGTAGTCAGTAAATTGATAATTAAGAGTCAAGGTGAAAGTAATAATCAGTAAATCGGTAATTAAAAGGGATTAATTTGTAAATTAGTAATTAAGTAATTTGGTAATCAACTTAATTCGGTGTAATTAAGTAAATTGGTGATTAAATTAAGTAATTTGGTAATCAACTTAATTCGGTGTAATTAAGTAAATTGGTAATTAAATTAAGTAATTTAGTAATCAACTTAATTCGGTGTAATTAAGTAAATTGGTAATTAAATTAAGTAATTTGGTAATCACCTTAATTCGGTGTAATTAAGTAATTGGAAATTAAGTTAAGTAATTTGGTAATCAACTTAATTCGGCGTAATTAAGTAATTGGAAATTAAGTTAAGTAATTTGGTAATCAACTTAATTCGGTGTAATTAAGTAAATTGGTGATTAGACTAAATAATTTGGTAATCAACTTAATTCGGTGTAATTAAGAAAATTGGAGATTAGACTAAGTAATTTGGTAACCAACTTATTTCGGTGTAGTTAAGTAAATTGGTAACTAACTTAATTCGGTGTAATTAAATAAAACAGTAATTCTCTTAAAACAACGTAATCAAGTAAATCAGTAGTTAAACTTAATTCAGTGTAATTAAGTAAATCTGGTAATCAACTTAATCTGATAAATTGGTAATTAAATAAAGTAAATTGTTAATCAATTTAACTCGGTGAAATTAAGTATTTAAGTGAATCAGTAATAAGATTAATTCGGTGTAATTAAGTAAATAATCAAATGGCTTAGTCTAGGAGTCAGTTAAGAACCAAGGGGAACATAATAATCGGTAAGTAAAAGAGCTTAATGGCATGAAACTATTAAAAACAAAAACAACCAATAATAGAAACCCATAGTTAAGTCTAGGCTAGTCAGTGCCGTCTTTTGACGGGCGTCGTGGGGGTACTAATCCTTCCCCACGTGTACCTGTTTTCCGAACCTTTAGGACTCTGGTTAGAAGACCGTTTATTAGGTTTAGTGTTGCCTTTGCCAAGCTTAGATTAATATTAGACTTAATAATCTAATAGGTGGCTAATCACACCTAGGTTAAAAAAGATAAGTGGCAACTCCGTGGTTTAGATTATACTTTTAAATCGTTCAGCGGTAGGGTTCGGGACCCCCGGACCCGCACGTTGCGACAACTGTATGTGGATTTTGTACAACATTATGTATGTTGGTTTTATTTATTTGTTTGTTATCTTTATGTTTAATTAATGAATGAACTTTTTTCCATAGTAAAATTTAATTATTATGTATAAAAAATTATAAGAAGGTTGTTTAGCCCACATAAGATGTAGTGAAAGGCCTTTCGGGTAATAAGAATTTTTAATTTTGGTCAAGGACACAAGATGGATGTTATTTAGTGAAAAGTGGATACCATGTTGCAAGGCACATTCTTGGAAAGGAAGAGTTTAGTCTAAACCGTCGGTCACCTGTTTGGACATTGATTTGGGGGACTTTAGTGCTTCCGAAAGTCAAAATTTTCTTGTGGAGACTAGTGTCAAATATATTGTCGACAAAAGCCATGCTTCGAGCTAAAGGTGTGAATGTTGATGATACGTGCGCGGTGTGTACAGGTACTGAAAGTTTGCTACATATTTTTTTCTTCTGCCCATCTAGTAAAACTGTTTGGGATATAGCTTGTCCATGGTTGGATGGTTATTTGGAAAGTTGGATTGAATCTAATGAGTTTTGGTTAAGCCTTTTTTTGAAGGCCCGAGATTTAGGTTCGCTGGAGCTGGTCCATTTCTTGCTATGGTTGATTTGGGCAAATAGGAATAAGGCTCTTTATGATCATGTTTGTCGAGTGCCATCTGCCTTGTGTATTTCAGCTGCTAGATATGTTCATGATATAGAGGTGTCTTTTGCTCGACGGATTGGAGTGGAGCTACGTGACCCGAGGCCAAGTTGGAGTGCACCTGGGTAGGGGTAGTGAAGATAAATGTGGATGCTTCTTTCATGGCTTGTAGAACTGAGCCTGTAATGCGCCCAAGGCTTATCATGGAGGGAATCATGCGCCAAGAACTTATCATGGACTTGAAGACAAGCATGGAGAGCATGGAAAGGATGTGCATGGGCTGCAAGGAAGCATGGAGATGCATGAAGATCATGGAGATATCGTTGAGCATGTTCCAAGCACCAAGAAGATGCCATTTGATCCATTGAAGATGCCATTAGGTCCGATGACAAGAGCAAGAGCTAAAAGATTCAAGGATGCACTCATGGGCCTTGTTCGAACTCATCTTGATGACATGAAGACTATTCAAGTTCAATTGAAGAGTTTTGATGATGATTTGAGCAAGAAAACACCAATCAATTACAAGTTCATCACTTTGCTTGCTATTGATTCTAGATGGCCGGATTGACATCATGGCATGAGCCCATTAGCATTAGTTTGTTTTGTTTGGGCTTAATTCTATCTTAGATTAGCTTATTTTTAAGTTTGGATGTTATTTGGGTTAGGCCTTGTTTGACTAAGTCCAATCCTTGTTTAATTATGCTTTTATTTCCTTTTCCTACTTGGGCTTGAACTAGCTTTTCCCTAGCCCTTATGTTTGGACGAAAATTAGGATTTTATTTTAGGATTTTGGTTGACCCTATCACTATATAAGGGCACCAATATCTCTTCTAAAGTTAAGTCGAGTTATCAATAAAATTGAGCTTTATTCACCCATATCGATTATTTGGCTTCTTTGTTCTAGTTTGAGCATACTTTAGGGTTCTTCAATCTTGTAGAGTCCTAACAAACAATTAGGTTGTGATTGCTTAATTGTTTGTGAATCTTGTGATCTTAGATGTTCAATTGCAGGTCTAATTGAAGGTCTAAGGCCGACGAACGAAGAGAGATTGCTTTGTAAAGGTTGTCAACATACTTGTCTAGAAGTTGAAGAAGTTCAAGTAGATTCTCGGCGGGTCTCAAGGGTATATTTGAATCTAATACAACTAGATTCATATTAATTGGTATCAGAGCATAGTTTGTCATCTTCAATTGGTAAATCTATCTTTCTATTCATCTATCATCAAGTTTTTCATCCATCACACCCATTTAGTTGAAAAATTTTAAAAAAAATCAGAAAATTCAAAAATTCATTGTGGATTCATCTTAACTTTGATCGTTTTGAAATTTCAGATTTGCAGTCCTTATAACTAGTAGGTATATCAAAAAATATAAAAAAATATATATAAAAAAATTCGACCAGAAACTTGTTATTTTTGTTCTGGATTCGTTTGAGATCGGGAAGCTTTGAAATTTGAGATTTAGACTTATTTTAGTGTGATATTTCTGGAAAAAATATTGAAAAAAATCAAAAAAATCTGTGGCGTTATCGATATTTTTCAGGTTCATAGTTCTTGATTTGGGAATTTGGGGATTAAGGTTTGTTTTGTGCAATTGATTCAATTAGTTGCAAGTAACCCTAATTGATTGTTTGATTGAGATTCTTGGGTTGCTTTTGCTGTGATTTGAGATTTAATTTGAAGAATTTTAAGTTGAAACCCTATTTGAGACAGGTGGTACAAAATTGGATCTAAGTGGTACTAGGGTTTCTAATTGATTGAATTGTGTTTGATTGAGTTTTTGTGCAGCAAGTTTGGAGAAGGAAATCGACATAAAGAGGCTGCATAATTGGTTTGTTTTGGTTTAAGGTCACTTTCCTTTTATTCACAAAAGTTTTGCTACTAATTGTTTGTTCCTCAAGTAGGTCACGAGAAGAAAGGAGTACTCTAACAAGTTGCTCTTATTAAACCTATTGAAGCTAGTAAAAGACATAATCTTGTGAGATCATCAAGAGATTAGTGGACCATCAATCCATAGGTTCAGTACAAACACGAGAGCACACAAGGTATACACACACACACACTTGTGAGGAATTTTTGCTACTAACTTTCTTTTGTGTAGGTACAATGGAAGAAGAGTAAAATCAGGCCAATGACTGGGCAACCTTGGTTAAAAATTTTATGCAACGAATGTATAATCGTTTCCCAAGATTTAATCAAAGAATGGATACTATCGTTAATGATGTTAGTTTGACCAAGAAGAGCTTTACATCATCTAGTAGCTCATGGGAAACTCCATACAAGAAAGATTTGAGGACAAATCTTCTTCAAGGGGGAAGGAATGATGCGCCCAAGGCTTATCGTGGAGGGAATGATGCGCCAAGGACTTATCATGGACTTGAAGACAAGCATGGAGAGCATGGAAAGGATGTGCATGGGCTGCAAGGAAGCATGAAGATCATGGAGATATCGTTGTGCATGTTCCAAGCACCAAGAAGATGCCATTTGATCCATTGAAGATGCCATTAGGTGCGATGACAAGAGCAAGAGCTAAGAGATTTAAGGATGCACTCATGGGCCTTGTTCGAACTCATCTTGATGACATGAAGACTATTCAAGTTCAATTGAAGAGTTTTGATGATGATTTGAGCAAGAAAACACCAATCAATTACAAGTTCATCACTTTGCTTGCTATTGATTCTAGATGGCCGGATTGACATCATGGCATGAGCCCATTAGCATTAGTTTGCTTTGTTTGGGCTTAATTCTATCTTAGATTAGCTTATTTTTAAGTTTGGATGTTATTTGGGTTAGGCCTTGTATGACTAAGTCCAATCCTTGTTTAATTATGCTTTTATTTCCTTTTCCTAGTTGGGCTTGAACTAGTTTTTCCCTAGCCCTTATGTTTGGACGAAAATTAGGGTTTTATTTTAGGATTTTGGTTGACCCTATTACTATATAAGGGCACCAATATCTCTTGTAAAGTTAAGTCAAGTTAGCAATAAAATTGAGGTTTATTCACCCATATCGATTATTTGACTTCTTTGTTCTAGTTTGAGCATACTTTAGGGTTCTTCAATCTTGTAGAGTCCTAGCAAACAATTAGGTTGTGATTGCTTAATTGTTTGTGAATCTTGTGATCTTAGGTGTTCAATTGCAGTTCTAATTGAAGGTCTAAGGTCGACGAACGAAGAGAGATTGCTTTGTGAAGGTTGTCGACATACTTGTCTAGAAGTTGAAGAAGTTCAAGTAGATTCTTGGCAGGTCTCAAGGATAGATTTGAATCTAATACAACTAGATTCGTTTTAGGCTGGGTTAGGTACAGTGATACGGGATAGTGATGGCAAAGTTTTGCTATCGGCAACAACGAGGATTAAGTATGTCCTGGATTCATTATTTGTAGAATTGTATGTCATTCGGTTCGGGTTAATTTTGGCTAGATATTATGGTTTTTTGGATTGTTTATTAGAGAGTGATTGCTTAGTTGCTATTCTAGAGAGTAATAAGGTTTTCCTTGTTTTGGGGAGTGTGGTACTCTTATATTTCAGATTTAGGAGTTGGCTGCCTCTTTTCGTTTTATTAGTTTTACGCATATCAATAGAGAATATAATAGATTTGCTCATAATTTAGCCCAATTGGATTATCCTGTTGAGACTAATTATGTTTGATGTAGAGATCCTCTATCCGTTTGTAATCATGATGTTTTCTAATTAATGAGAGTTTGCACTATTGTTGCTCAAAAAAAAGATGTAGTAAAGGGAAAAGTCTTGAACTGGAAGTTTGGTTCGAGTAAATTAATTTCAACTTTTAATCAACTCAACTAGAATGAAAACTTATGAAATTTACTGAAATTTTTCAATTTTGATATAGAATTAATACTTATAGATTTACTTTCTTCAAAAAAATACTTATAGATTATTTTTATAGGATAGAAAAATATAGTATATTGCATAAGTGTCATTTTTTATCAAATCCAAATTTAACTTTAATATCATAAAGAATTTTCGACCCTAAAACAAAATTTCTGGCTCCATTGGGATAAACATTGAGTTTAGTACAAAGCAGCAGGCCGAGTACTTGCAACGGCTTTGAGATGAACCTTTCTATGGGCAATAAGACCACTACTTGGCGTCATGTCCAAATCCTGCCCCGTTGCTCCACTAGGCAATGACCAGTCAAACATGTAAACAAGATTTGCCAACACAATCTCACTCATAACCATTGCAAATGACAATCCTGGGCAACTCCTACGGCCAGCTCCAAAGGGTATAGCCTGAAAGTATTCATTCCCTTTGAAATCTATAGGACTGTTCAAGAACCTCTCCGGCCGAAACTCATCTGGATCTGGTTCGCCCCATATCGCAGGATCTCTTCCAATTGCCCAAGCGTTCGTAAGCACAACTGTTCCTGCTGGTATGTCATACCCCATAATCTTAACATCTTGGCTGGATAGACGTGGTAATAGTAACGGAAGTGGGGGGTATAACCGAAGAGTCTCTTTGATTACTGCTTTCAAGTTATCCATTTTGTCTAAATCTTCTTCTGTTATACTTGATTTGCCATTGCCAATATGCCTTGCCTCGTTCGTTCTGGACCTTTTTCATGACTCTGGGGTGTCTCAAGAGCTCAGTCATTGCCCATTCTAGCACTGTAGATGTTGTATCGGTTCCAGCCGCAAATATATCCTACAAAGAAGAAATGCTATATATTTGAGCTATTATGTCATACGTTTATACAAATTAGGTTTTATTTGTCCATCTTATTTTAAAATTGATTTGATCCATAAAATTTAGTAAACATACAACATATAAATCTTTAATTTTCATTACGCAGAGAACAGTCAAGAAATTTTATTTAATTAAGGAGCACAAGAAATAAGCTCCTGCTTTTATCCAAAAAAAAAGCTCCTGCAGATAAGCTTCAAAAAGGAAAAGCAAGAACACTAGAGATTTAAGACAATGTGGGAAAGGATATGTTAAATTGTTTGTGTCATTGACTCGGTTCTTTTAAATTGAAGAGCTTATTGCTTTGATCTGTCAATAGCGTTGGTGATATTTTCTTGGGTAGTTGAAATGGTTTCCCACCCTTCCCGGCCATTAAGCTAAACATTTTCCATATATATTTTCTTTGTGGTGAAAACAAAAGTGATAGATTCAAACTTCACCTTAATATTATTTCAAGAAGAGAGAGAATCACATATATGACATATCATTTGTAGTATTCTGTTATAAGCCATCTTTCAATTTCATCAAAAAATTAAGGGTTTAATGTGCCCCCTAAACTTATATAGTTTTAACATTTTGCCATCTAAACTTTAATTTCAAGAACTCTCAATTTGGACCTTTTTAGTGGATGACTTCTAAACTTGATCAATTATCTATCTATACTAATTATAATGCCAAAACCTGAGTTTGTCTCACGAATTGACTCGGAGACAAACTCAGTTTTTAAAATACTAAAAAATTCAAAAATAAAAACTATCTATTTAAAAGAAAACTATCAATTGAAGGATAAATATGAAATTGATCTCATTTAAAAAATAAACTACCAATTAAAATGTGTCCAAAAAAAACTATTATAAACTAACCTTTTTATTTCTATACTCACATAGTGAGTACCCTGTGTCTTGTAATAAACAAATATCGCAAGAAAAAACGGAGTTGTTTTTTGTGCTAAATGAAAATTTCTTTACTTCAATACAATGACAAACTAAAAGATCAAATTGAGGACTGTTGTGGAGAAACGTTAAAGTTTTGACTTACGGATATGGTGCCTTTGATGCCATCCCTTTCAAGGGAAAATCCAGGTATGTTATGATCTTCTTGAATCTGAAGCAAAACATCCACAAAGTCCATGTTCTTCTCTCCACTCCCATTTCTGCATCTCCTTCGAGTTCGATCCTCTATATGCTTATCAATTAGTTTATCTAGGAAATTATCAAACCATTTAGCAACTCTATTAACCCTGGAATTAACACCATTAACATGATTAACCCAACCAAGCCCTGGGATAAAGTTCCCTATATCGAAACTACCCAACAAAAGCATGAACTGGTCCAAAATTTCCTTGAAATTGTATTCTCCATCATCTCCATACTTCCTCCCAAACGCAACCCTGCATACAACATCGTTTGTTAGAGTCGCAAGAATTTCAGTCAAATCCACCGACAGTGATAACGAAGAATATTCCTTAAGTTTTCGGATCAAGAGAGCTATTTCTTCTTCTCTGACAGCCTTGAAAGACTGAACCCTTTTGTTACTTAGAAGTTGGAGCACAGTAATGCTTCTCATCTGCCGCCAGTATTCACCGTATGGACCGATGGCTAAACCCTTCCCGACTAGAATTTTCTCGTCGGAACCAAATATGGGTTTATTTGAGAAGATGAGATCATGCGTTTTCATCATCTCTCGGGCTGCATCTACCGATGAGACGACGAGCGCCGGTATGTTTCCAAGCCTAAGCATCATGAGAGAACCATAGTGTTGAGCTAGTGAATTTAGAGCAATATGAGGGTGATTGCCTAATCGATGGAGGTTTCCAAGAATCGGAAGCCTTGGGGGTGACGGTGGCGGCGAGTGTTTTTGTTGTGTAAGAAGCTGTTGTGTTTTTAATAGAAAGATTAAGGAAAATCTAAGAACAATATGAAGAAGGAAAATAAGGAAATCTGAAAAATGGAGGAGAAAAGAGCAGAGACTACATATGTCTCTATGCTCTACATTTTGCATTAATAGTCATAATATTAAAATAAACAAAGACAGGTGTCAAGCATGCACAACCTCAATACATTCAAGACTGCACAAGAAAATCTGCACCTATCACATTGTTTTAGCATAAACATAGCATAATTATAACATCCATTAACTTAAACAGCTAGCAAACACATTCAAATCTAACACTCCTCCTTGGATGGTTTGCTGCAAACATTGAGTTTAAGTCTCATAGCTTCAAATCTGTTCTTGGACAAAGGCTTGGTGAAGATGTCTGCTAACTGCTCTTCACTTGGACAATGCTGCAGACTCACCTCTCCTTCATGTTCCATCTCTCGAACATAATGAAACTTAATCTTTATATGCTTGGTCCTGCTGTGAAAAAACTGGATTCTTGGCTATTGCAATGGCTGACTGGTTGTCCACATTTATCTTCACTGGAATCTTTGCAACACTTAGCTTGATATCTGCACAAACTCTCTTCAACCAAATGGCTTGGTTACTGCCTCTGATGCAGCAATATATTCTGCCTCAGCA
>AWWV01011467.1:0-11635 GCA_001974805.1 Corchorus capsularis
AATCTTCTTTCCTTTTCCACTTCTTTGAGCCTTTTCTTTGCCTTTAACTGAAAAAGCACCCTCAACTGAGTCCTGATCACTTGCAGCTTGCCTTTGCTCAAATGCTTGTAAAGCATTTACAATTTCAGACAAGGAGACAGTTGACATGTCTCTTGTATCTTCTAAAGAAGACAACTTTGCTTCATATTTTGCAGGCAAAGTGTCAACCAGCTTCATCACAATCCTTTCCTGACTGATATCAGCACTCCCAAACAGCCTCATCTTGTTTATAATAGTCATGATCCTCTCAGAATATTATCTGACAGTCTCATCATCCTTCATCTTCAAGTTCTCAAACTGTCTTCTGAGATTTGTCACTTGCAGCCTCCTTACTTTGTCCGACCCTTCAAACTCTGCTTTCAACATGTCCCAAGCTTCCTTTGGGGTCTTACATGTCCTGATCAAGTTGAAGATCACTTCAGAAACATTGTTCTGAATTACTGACAAAGCTTTAAAAGCCATTGCAGTTTCAGTCTCATGATACTTCATCTGCTTGACTGTTGGATTATGTCGAAGGACTTAAGGATCTTTGCCTTCGACAACTCCCCACATACCATGAGCTTGAAGAAAGGTTTGCATCTTCACAGACCAGGTTTGATAATTCTCACATGTGAAGATATGAGGTGTGGGAACTATACTAGGAATGGTTGGATTTGAAGTAGACATGGTTTTTATGGGTAATAGGAAATCTGTTGATGGGTTAAAGGAACTCTGTTTTAGGATTTTTGATGCGGAATCACAGGCTCTCTAAGATCTAAAAGCTCTTGATACCAATTGTTGTGTTTTTAATAGAAAGATTAAGGAAAATCTAAGAACAATATGAAGAAGGAAAATAAGAAAATCTGAAAAATGGAGGAGAAAATAGCAGAGACTACATATGTCTCTATGCTCTGCATTTTGCATTAATAGTCATAATATTAAAATAAACAAAGACAGGTGTCAAGAATGCACAGCCTCAATACATTCAAGACTGCACAAGAAAATCTGTACCTATCACATTGTTTTAGCATAAACATAGCATAATTATAACATCCATTAACTTAAACAGCTAGCAAACACATTCAAATCTAACAGAAGCCATTTGATATTGATAAGAAGAAATACAAAGAGGAAGACATATGTGTAGAACCAAAAAAGAGACATTTCGACGGTTTTGATCAGAAAAATAGTGGTTTTACAAATTAATAATCAGTATATCATTTCGACGATTTTGGTCTGATTAGGGACGTTCACCATGGCTGCGGATGAGGTGAGAGAAACATACAGCTCTGTTTTGGTGGAAGCTGGATGGTTAACTTTTATTAATTTTTTCAAAAAAAAATTTAATGGAGAACTCAACCATTAGTTTTATTTATATTATATATACTCCTATTATTATAATTATATCTATTATATTACTAGGTAGATTACCCGCGGCTCGCGCTCCGCCGTGGGTTTTTTTATTCTCTTTTGGAAAAATTGATAATTTATATTAAGATATCAGTTTTTTGTGATAAAAGTAAATTGTAATATTGTATAAACCAAAAACAAAGAATTTGAACAATGAGGCACACCATATATCTGTTTAAAAATCAAATAAAGAAGCAAACAGGATTTTGAGCTCACACAAACATGCAGTTCCCCATATGCAACAAATTGAAAATTCAAGAATGAGACTAATTAATACTCCCTCAGTCCCTAATTAGATGTCCACTTTTGGTCAACTAACACTAAACTTTGACCATTGTTTATAAAAAAATATGTAAAATTTAATTTTAAAAAATATGTGCTAAAAAGTTTGTAATTCAAAGTTTTAAAGTGTTATTTTTAAAAATTATTTTGCTTTATATATTTTCTATAAACAATGGTCAAAGTTTAGCTTTGTTGATCAAGAGTGGACATCTAATTGGGGACGGAGGGAGTAATTAGTTTCATATCAAAACTAAAATTGAAATAGCAGTATTATGTTTAAAAAGGCAGTATAGCCACTTAAAAAATAAGTTTTATATAATAGATTGTTTAATTCAAAAATAATAAAGGAAAAAAATCAGGCAATTGACAACACAATGTATTAAAAGTGAGTAGGACGAAGAGAAGAGTAAAGGAGACTTATCCAAAACCAGCTAAATCACTTTGAAGAGTGCTTAATTTTTTTACGTGCAAAAAATAAAACATAATAATGTACCAAAAAAAGAGGCATATTTAGCATTAGTATTCGAAGTTACAAATTGTATCAACTAATGAATTTTACCCATGAATACATAGACTTAAAATCATAAGTTTAACCAAACTTTTATTTCCATATTAAAATTGGGTGATTTGGTGACTTAATCCAACTTATGGTCAATTTAAGAGGGATATACTATGAAACTCAACTTAGACTTGAAATATAAAATTTCGATTAAGATAGAATTAGTAAAGGACTAAGAGTATAAAGTAGAAAATTTTGAGGGTAATTCGATAAATAATTCAAATAAGAAAGTATTAGTTGTTTGAGATAGTGAAATATAAAAATTCCCTCTTCAGTCCTTCATGAAACTCATAAATCAAACCCAGCCTTCGGATCCTTCACGAAACTCGTAGATCATGCAATAACCTTCAAACCCAGACTTGAATAACTTCGACCGGACATGCAGATAAAAAAAATTACACAATATTAAATAGATCGTCAATCGAAACGACCAAACTTCGAAAGCATTTTTTTGAATTTAAACAAAAAAAATTGGCTTTTGATCAGACAAATAGATCATGAAATTAACTTTTAATAGACACATGAATTATCTTAATCAGACAAATGGAAAAAAAGTAAATAAATAAAACTGAAGCGTTGAATCGAGTAAGATATAATCAGTAAAGGACTAAATAGTATTAAGTATAAAAAATATGAGGGTCATTTGATAAATAATCCAAATAAGAGAATATCTGTTGATAGAGATCTCAAAACATAAAAATTCCCACTTGAGCCATTCACAAAACTCATCAATTAAATTTAGTTTTTGAGTTGTTAACGAAAGTCGTAGATCATGCAATAACCTTTGAACCAACACTTGAATGACTTCAATCGGACATGTGGATAAAAAATTTCACGATATTAAATAGAACGCCAATCGGAACCAAAAAATTTCAGAAGCATTTTTAGGATCAAAACATTAAAATTAGTTTTTGAGTCATTCACAAAAGTTGTAGATCATGAGATCACCTTTTAATAGACACCTGGATCACCTTAATCGGACAAACAAAACAAAAAATAAAATAATCAAAGCCGAAACGTTAAGTCGACCAAGTTAGAATTCACAAAGGACCAAATAGCATAAAAGAGAATATTTAAAGGGCCATTTGATAAATTGCCCAATTTATAAAGGATTATGGTGGAATATGGGACCCATGGAGGGTATTTTTTTGGCAAAATTCCTAAAATGTCCTTGGTCTTCAACTCAAATAACAAAAAAACCAAAAATGAAATGACCGAAATACCCCTATCAATTTATTCTTGAAGTAATGATGCTAAATCTTTTGACCGGTTTTTTAGACATTTCACTTCTTGTTATTAATGGTTTTTATAATACAATATTATATATATAATATACTATAATTATTATAATAATATTATATAATAAAAATATACTCCCTCAGTCCCTTATTAGATGTCCACTCTTGGTCAACTATTCACATTGTTTGACTGTTATTTATTAAAAAAATATGTAAAATTTAATTTTTAAAAAATATGTATTAGAAAGCTTATAACTCAAAGTTTATAAGTGTTATTTTTAAAAACTATTTTGCTTTATATTTTTTTTATAAAATATGGTTAAAGTTTGGTGTTTTTTGACAAAAAATGGATATCTAATTAGGGACGAAGGGAGTACATACACACATGTGAATCATGATGCTATCTTCAATAATTCAATAACATAATATTTTTTTGGCACCAATAATGCATATATATAATTTTATTAAAATAATTTGGCAAGATAACTTCAGCATCTAATCTCTATCTATAGATGCCAAAAAAAAATCTCTATCAATGAGAAGATGCAAGATGGTCTATTCATTCAACATTCTTTTTCCTGTATTAACTAGTATTGCTTTCATTTCTTTTAACTTTTGTTACTTGTTTATTTAATATAAAATTTATTCAGATATATAATTATAATTATAATTATAATTATATTATATTATAAAGAACAATAACAAGAGGAAGTTAAAATACACAAAAACCAATCCAAAGGTTCGAGGTCATTGATTTGCCTACTATTGAGTTTAGCTTTAAGGTAATTTCAACTCCATCACAAATAGTGATGAGCACCCTGTTTGTCTCACATTTAACCCCATTTTATAGACCCGATCCGATTTTAACCCTAGCCACCCTATTATTCAATGGATTTTTTGGTGTTTTGCTTAGGAGATAAAAAGTACTAAAAACAAAGATTAAGAAGCCAGGAGCATGAGAGACCGACAGAAATGGAGGAGAGAAGGGAAAAGCACGTCAGAGATATCAGATAAGAGAGTCAACAGAAGGGGAAGGCAGAAGGGAGAAGAAAGAGGAAAGGGAGGAGAGGGAAGGAGGAGGAAACCGGGAAAAAAAAAGGGACCAGAAGGAAGAAATTAGAGAGAGGATGACCGGGAAGAGAACACAGAAGGAAAAAATCTAATTTGGCGATAGAGATGGGAAAGCAACCAGGTTTTCTCTCTCTCTTTAACCACACTGAGTTTAAAGCCCCGTTGGTAATTTTCTTGAACTTGGATTTTTTTTGGTGTTGCATTTTATTTCGTTGAAATTTTGTCCATTTTCCTCTCTTCTCAACCTGCTCATCCTTTTTTCTATTTGTCCTCTTACAGCCAAGCGTTTGAATGCTAATTAGGTTTTCAACTCTAAAAAAGGTGCATAATTGTAGAAAGTTTGGAAAAAAAAATTGAAAAAGATTTTTAAAAAAAATGCCCATCTTTCTTTTCAGGTTTGGTAAGTTTGAATTCCAATACTACCTCTGTTCTTTGGTACAAAATAAATGTCCAAATCCATTGCTTTCATGTTGTTGCGGCTGAATTAATAATAGTACTATCTTATTCTTATCTGTATTTTAAACCATTTTCAAGAGGGATTATTTGCATTTTTCTTTAATATATTAGGTATTCCAGAATTTTCTGAATATCCATCACAGGGGGAAGCTGGAACACAATAATCTTCTCTTTATGGAATAGAAGTCTTTATGGGCATTTGGCAGGTATGTGATCTCTTTTTTGGTAGGTACTAAGTTTTAATTACATGGTTATTGCTTCTTGATGAGTTTTTTTCTGTTGATTATGGCTTTTTGAGAAATTCTTGATGCATGTGCTATGTATTTGTGTATTGGCTCATATTGTTTTCTCCATCATAATAGGTACACCTACTGAGTAATTATTCTTCTTTTGAAGGTTTAAAGTTGATGAAGCAGAATGCTGACCAGCAAGAACAGGAATTAGGCCTTTAAGGTATATAATCTTCTTCTACGATTGTGTTACTCTCTATTCAACACTTTGAATATTTTAATTTTTGTTTGTTAGTTCAATACCTGATTGAAATTGGTTGGCTAAATCATCTTTTTTCAACAACCTATATGATGAAATATATATTGGATGCATAGTTTAATTCTTCTATGATTGTCGGGATAAAATAAAAGCTTACAAGATTTGGGAAAGGCATGGTCCAAATTATTTGGTCAAATACTGTTTTAACGACTTTGTAAGGTGGGGTGGAATAAGGGCTTATATTGTTATATGAATTTATGTGGATTCCCAAATGTAGACTTGCACCATTAATTTCTTTTTCCTTTACAATTGTGTTTTTAAAGTTCATTTTTGAAACTTTTCAAGAAATAAACATCTAATGAGGTTAAACTTGATGGTTTCTTTAAATTATGGGTAAGCTAATTTCAATGTTACAGATTATTGGCTATCTTGACAAGCAGTTTGATCTCAGTTCAACAAGTAAAGACCCTGTTAATTTGCCAATGTGATGTTTATTTGTACCTGATACAATTACCATCTGTGAATCTTTGCCAATTTTTTTGTTATATTAGTTGGTCATGTTATTATTTGAAAGAAAATAGCATATATACTTGGATCTCTGTTTCAGGTTTGCATTTTCAAAAGCTGTTTATTCTCTCTTTGGTTTCAAGTTTTATGTCAAAAGTTGATGATGATAAAGGGAAGTAGCCAACCTGTCTATTTTTGTGGTATGCTGGTTTACCTTCCATTTCTTAAATGTCATCATCCTTCCAGCATCTGTAATAAAAGCATTTTGGAAATGTTAACTGTCATAATATTTTTGTAGTCATTTCAGTTAGGTCATTAAAAGAATCAAAGTTGTTGGTTTAAGGTGTTGTTCATAGAGGAATAAGTCTGAGGTGTTGTTCATATCAGTTAAAATAAGTTTGAGGTGTTGTTCTTCTGCTGGGCTATGTAGCTATATCCTTTAAGCTTGGATTCAAGCAACTATCAATTCCTTAAAATGACCATCAAGCATTTGTATGAGACTGATTATCAATATATTTTATAAGGCAATAGTTGTAAACATACAATAGTTTCATAATTTCTTGAAATTGTAGTCAATCAGCATATTGGAGGAAATATCTTTTTTTAATTGCTAAAATAATTGATTAGTTATTTTTGTTTCTTTTGTCTGACTCAATTATTTTCATTCTTTATATCTTCTTCAGTATCTTTGGCTTAACCACCATGATACTATTTTTCTTCTTCCAATTACATTCAATCTCAATTTAAATGACTGCAACAATTAAAATGTTGCAGGTTCAGCAACAGTTTGGTTCCTTCAGCAGCTGTTGCTGGGGGGGAGGGGGGGGGGGCGTTTGTGTAAAACAATGATGTAGGTTTATTGAATAATTAGTTGAAAAAATCTCCTTCGATCCAGGCAATAACAATGGTGGATACTTTCCAGGGCTTCAGCTGCAGCTATTGAACTGATTTATCACACTGACAGATCAAAATCAACTTGAGTTCTCCAAGTATACCATGTTTCCTACATCTTATCCTTTTGTCCTCTGTCTAATAATGTACACTTTATCCTTTGCTTATGAGTACATCTTTAGGAGAACCTTTTGTTTTATGTACCAACTTGGATTATGTATTTACCTTATCAAAGATACTTATACATTATGTCAAGTATCAAGGATGTATTTAGATTAAACTTAGCACTGTTTATGCTCAGAACCACATGTCCATGATTCTTTCAAGCAAATCAATATCAATGCTAGAAATGAATTTAAATTAACTAAAACAATAATAATACCGTCTGCGCAGCGAAGCGCGCGGGGCAAAACCTAGTTTGGCATAATAACTTCACCCTCTATCTATGATCAGAAGATGCAAAGAAGTTCATACTCTGTTCATTCACTATTGTTTCTTATATTTTTCTTCTTTTATTTTTAAGTTTTGTTATTAATTATTTAATACTACTATATATATATATATTTATAAGTTCTTGTTAATATATAAAATATTGATTAAGAAATGGGTAAAAGGAAAGAAGTTTTTGTTTTTTTTTTCTTTGCCGGTAGGAAAGAGATATATATGTTGAGTTGTTCATACAATAAAGCAAGTCATCATTTCTTAATACAAATTGAACAAAAATACTATTTAAATATAGAAAGAATATTAATGAAAGGTAATATAATCCTTTAATGATTTCATGGTTTGTGATATAAATAATTATAATTGATCTAATTTTCACCAAATTTTATGCAAAAAATATTGATTGAATTTACTATTAATTGTGATTGATTATGTACTTTTTTATTAGCAATATAGTATTTATGTTACAATGTATATTTAAAATTTTTCATTATATTATTATTGTTCACAAAAGTAATACTATTAATGTATTAAATTAGGGTTTATATATTTTGTGCCAAAACAAATTAGGGTTTATATATAACACACCGTTAGTGGAGTTTAGCAGACTGCACAAGCGGGTCTTGAAAGGTGACATGTGTCCCCTAGGGACTAGATTGAAATATTTAAAATTTAATTAATTCAGAAAATGGACATGTGTCAACTCCACAATCCGCTTGTGGAGTCCAAAATTTAGAGCACCGGTGTATCAAATAATTACCCATTAAATTATTGTGTATTCTCTCAAATAAATATTTTTGCACAAAAGTAATACTATTAATGTTCATTTTTTCATGATTAGTAAAACACATACCAAATTTTTTCACAATTGAAGAATATAAAGTAAAAAAAAATAACTACACCAAATCTTTATGTAAAATAAGAACTAATTTTTTAAAAGAAAAATTAAATAAAAGTTATTTAAAAAACATAATGAAAAGAATTAATAATTTAGATAAAGAATAAAAGGAAGTCATTCAACAAATATAAAATGTTGATTTCGTACATATAAAGATGAAGGATATAACATACTTAATTATTTTTTGAAAAGAACAAAAAAATACAATATGCACACCAAAAAAAAAATCGAGCAAGTAATACAATTTTTTTCTTTGAAAGAAATTTGCAACTATAATTCATTAACGAAAAGTATATGCTATAATTGTAGCAATTAATTAACAAAATTGCCTACGTATGGCAAGTCAATTAACAAAAAAAAAGGAAAATGGTAAATGAAAAATAATACAGTAACTCTATTGCAACAAATCGTATTAGGGTATACCAATTTTTGCTGCTCTATATTGTTGCTTCCTCTCGACTATCGATGAGTGAAGATCTGCCAAATTGTAGACTTTAGAGGGCGTTTGGTTGGGGGTGATCTTTGATCACCTGTGGTGATCTTGACAGTTGATCTCAGATCACCCCGCTTGGTTACACTTTTTGGTTTGGGGTGGTAATCCGGATTACCCCCTGATCACCCCTCTAAGGGTGATCTTGATTACCACCATAAACCCATGTAATCTTTGATCACCGGTGATCTTGCATCACTAGTGATCTTAGATCACTAGTTATCTGGGGGGTAATCCTAACTAAACGCCCCCTAAAAGTCTGTCAAACTATAGAAAAATAAATAAATTATGAAACAAATTGAGTTGAAAATAAATCTACATATTTCATTGTCTTATTCGGCCAATAAAAGTTGAGTATAACGCAAAATGAGAAATGAAAAAAGGTGGAGAAAAATAGAAGATAATGAAATATGGATATATGGAAAAAAGAAAAAAAAATGCCAAGCGTTCATACGTGTAGATTTAGGAGAGGGAGAAGTAGAAAGAAACTTGAACAAAATTTGTTAAATAATGGAGACAAATTTAAATAGAAATTGTGGAACAATGGTGATAAATGCTGGAAGAACTATTGGCCTTTATATAGATGACATAATTACTATTTAAGGTAAAATGCATGTCAAACTAAAATTTAATTGAGACAAATCAAATGAAATTGGTGTCAATTATGTGAAAATTTAATGGTGTAATTAAATTTAAAGTCAAATATAGTAATTCAATTTAAAGTCAAATATATTAATTGATTACAGAATTAATATTAACAGGCTTACCTTCAAATTTGCTAATTTGATTATGAAGTTAATTGACTTTAAATTTTTACCTTAAAAAATTAAGTGACGATCATTGTTTGAATTAACCAATTGATTACGGAGTTAATTTAGTAATTATGTAATTAATCAATTTAATACAGATGGGACACATGTCATGTGTTAAGAGGAGAGGCATTCTGTAATTAATATATTTCCTTTTTTCCAACTTTGTTTGTTTTAATATATATATATATATATAAATATATATGATTTCAATAAATCGACTGTAGACACCCGTTTTAATATCCTTTTAAGAAATTACCAGGGGCATTTTTGTCATTTTTCCCCAAGGGTATTTTGGTCATTTTCACTTCGAGGGCATTTTGGTTATTTTCATTTCAGGGGTATTTTGGTCACTTTTAGGGGGATAAAGGATCTCAGCCTTCTAAAAAGATAGCTTAATCAATGACTCTTCTTTCAGTACTTAATCTTCGCTTCTCTATTCAGACTTGAAAGAAGTAAGTAAATGAGAATGAAGATAGTGCATTTAGACATATGATTGCCTAATTGGATTAATCCCTCCTTATTTTTACTATTTGCCTTATGGGCAAGTATACTGTTGGGCTTACATTATAACAATAAGTTTGCATATGAACAGAAGGGTTGCATTTAAAGAATTAACAATATTTTTTGCCGATTTATAGAACCACAAATTGAATAACTACAAATACACAAGGAGTGGAAATTGAAAAAAAAAACCGATACAATAAGAGTGTTACTACAAGAGTCTACAGAAAGTCAAAAAAAGTACAAAGATATGTGCTTTTACATTAGCTTTTTCCATTATGAAGCCTTGCATTATGCTTCCATTCGTTCCTTCTCAACATTAGGTCCTTGCACAATGGGAGAAAGCTGCAAAAATTGACAAGAAAATGTGTCCCCAGGCTCAAGACATGAGCACCATTGATTGGTGGCATGTCGATCTCCAAGCAATTAAAAGAAAACATACAAGATAGAGAAGCACGGAAGAAAAAGAAGTCAAAACAGCGGTGATACAACAAGAAAGAGCAAACAAAACAAGATACTAGTTGCACAAGATCCATGGCAGCAAGCATGTAATGAGATTCAAGAGCCTGGGGAAGGTTTAGTTTATTTAGGTCCAATTAGAACTTAGGGCAAAGAATGGTTCCCAAGCTTGATATTTAGAAATAGGACCGAAGGAATGTAGACACCCGTTTTTGTCCTATATCCTTCAATTTAAATCAATTTATTTCTTAATTAGCTATTAGGGTCACATAAGGGCATTTTGGTCATTTTCATGTTCAGGGGCATTTTGGTCATTTTTGCATTTAAGGGTTATTTTGGTCATTTTAAGTTCACTTTTAATTTATATTAGCTAATTCATTGTAAGTTATGTAGATTGCATTTGAAAAAACCAAAAAAATCTTAATATGCACCTTTGGCATTTTTGCATATTTTCATTTAGTAATTTAGCATCATTGCATTTCAAACATGTAGTTTAAACTCATTTAGTTCACTGTTTGATCTAGTCTCAATTTAGCAATTAGCTAGATACTGCATTAAGTTTGATTTGCATGAGTTGAATTTGCATTTTTATGCACTATTGTATTTTATAGCATATTTGATTATTTTGCATTAAGCTGCATTGGCATGGAATCACTTTAGTCATTTACCATTTGGAAAAGTTATTTAGGTTCGAATATTAATCCAATTGCATCATTTCTTTGCATTGCACGAGGAGGATCTCATTTATATATTATTCATTTGATTAGTACATATAAGATACATGCATGCCTCGATTCTTTTACAATGTTACTCTTACAAAAAGTACAAAAAGGGGGGAATTCCAGATTGCTTCTTTATCTCTTGGTATATGTCCTCGCGCTGCCACTTGCTAACCATCACAAAGAGTTATCAAGTTTTGCTAGCTATCCTTACTCATTGCTCGCCACAACAATGCCATATTGTCAAAGCTGCAAAGGAAATTTAAAGAATTATACATCATGAAGGCAACAACTATGGAATTTAGGAACAGTGGCAACCGCGCACATCAAGGGATCAACTTTATGGTGCCAAGCATAGATTGAAAGCAGATGATGTTATCAAGTGTAAATT
>AWWV01011468.1:0-23142 GCA_001974805.1 Corchorus capsularis
TTTATCTTCAATCAAGCTCTCTCTAAAAAAAGAAAGAAGATTCCAACTCTCTCTCTCATGAACGATGAATGAATCCTCTCTCTTTTCTTAACTCTTTGAACCCAGAAAAAGACTTTCATTTTCTATCTCAGAAGCAATACATCCCGAACTGACAAACATACAAATCAAAGGCTCTGGACTCTCTATAGCTTCTCTTTTTAAAAACCCACACACATCGAAAAACTCTCTGAAAATTCTGAGGTTCTTAAAGAATGAAATTCGGGGTTTTCGATTGAAGTAATCTTGTATGAAATTGAATCGATGGATTGATGGAGGGAGGAGAGCGAAACTAAACCTGAAAGCTTGAAGCCATTTCGACGGTGAAATCATTGAGTTCTTAGCGTTCAAAGTTCGGGTTGCCTTCGAAATCCTTGAAAGCTCGAGGCTTTCAAGTTGTCGGATGTTGTGACAAGATCAAGGTGAAGAAATTGAGCCAATGGAGCTGTGAGGGTTGCTGGTTACTGGATTGGCAGAAGATGAATTAGGGTTCACTTGGTTTTAGGAAGAAAAGGCTGCTCGAGGAAGAAGAAGAAGGAGAAAAGAGAGAAGAGGAAGAAAAGCGCGATAAAAGGAGGGTTTGGGTCAAAACGGTGCGTTTCAGGTATGCATATTCATACTGTTTTCCTTTAAATTCTATTTTGTTTCAATCTAATCCTTTTTAGATTGTTTTAAGCTTTGTTTCTTTTTTTATTGTATAGTTTGGGACTGATCCTTTGTGATTTAGGTTATAAATCATTTAGGCTTAATTAATTCACGCATGTCATGTTATGATAGGGTAGATTTAATCTTAAACTGCTAGTTTGATAATTATGGTGTTGAATTTGTTAAAGCTTAGATTTTTAGTCTAAAGTTTTGATTTTTATTAATAAAATGTGAAGTTTTTAGTTTGTGGCAACTTGGATCAAGATTAAAGATTACTAGTTTTTAGCTTAAAGATAGAGTCTTTAATTGAAAATGGTTGATAATTGCTGAAGTTTAAACTCTTATGTTAAAATCAACTTAAGATTGAAGCTTGGGTTTAATGGCTTAATTCCTTCTTAAATTCATATTAATTCAAGATGATTCATTGATCCCGTTTAGAGACTCTTCTAATTGGAAAAATCAAAACTTTAATTTAAAGTTCAAATTTTTGAACTAAAATTAGCTTGAAAGTTTAAAAGCCATTTTTGAGCTAATTTTAGTTTGAAAATACAACTTTGAGATAAAGGATTTGACTTTTTAAATTGGAAGTGGCTTAAAATGGAATTGATGAATTAAATTTGATTGGTATTTACTTAAAAATTAAGTCTTTAGTTAGAGATTTGGTTTCCTTTCGTTTAAGTTAATTAAGGAGTGGATTTAATTTTCTTATGCCAAGTTTGTTTAATTTGACCCTTGATTTTTGATTTAGTGTGATGCACATGGTTGATTTGTGTTTTGTGCCCCCTGAATGTTGCTAATCGTTTTGTTTAGTGTGCAGAAGTCCCGGAAATGTCCAAGCCTTGCCCATAGCTTTTCATTTATATATTTATATTTGCGATTTCTAATAACTTAGTAATTAGTATAGAATTAGAAGTAGAAAGTAATCACATGCATTTCATGTTCATTTTTCAGTTAATTATAAACTGCTGCATTTCATGCCACCTAAATTTAGTTGATAACCATAACCCTTCCGAAGAAGGGACATTCAGTGAGTGGTCGAGTATTCGAGGCCACTGAATGTCCCCGAGGATGAGAAAGCCCTTCTCAGGATGCATTGGGATTCCGAGCTATATCCCAGGAAGAGTTTTCAATAACCCGGGTTACGTGAGTCAGCTTTAAATAAATAGACTTTCATTCATCATTTGTATTCATGCATTGAGTAGAAGTTAAGTAGAATCAAAGAAAATCCAAAAAAAGGAAAAACGAGAAAATTAAAAAGATGCAATAAAAGGTTTTTAGAAAAATATTTTCAAAAATCATGTTCTCTTATTCAGTTTTCAAAAGTGATTAAAATTGGTAATCAAGAGTTTTCAAGATTTAATCAGAGGTTTTCAAATTCAAATCAGATTTAGTGAGAAGATCAATAAAAGATGGAAAAAGGATTTTCCAAAATAAATAAGAAGATTTTCCCACCATTTAGGAAGACTAAAATGGGAATTTTTCAAAGCAAAATAAAAGACTTTAAAAAACAAAAAAATAATGAAAGGATTTGTCACAGCATTTTCAAAATTTCTTTTTCAAACAGAAAAAGATCAACAAGAGAACAAACAGTGAAAGAGAATCGAAATAGAATTGATCGATGACTGTTCGATCATATTCTTCAAATTCTCGACATGGATTCTAAAAAGTTGTTTTATTTTCCTTTATAACCCTTTTCTAATAATAATCAAGATTAAGAAAAAGCAACCTTTAAGATTGAACCCGATAGATTTAGATTAAACTAGAGGTACCATCGTTTGACGGGCGTTGTGGGGGTGCTAATCCTTCTCCACACGTAACCGACTCCCGAACTTTGGCTTTGGTTCGCAGCCCGTAGTTTTAGACTTAGTGTGTCCGTCGTCAAGCGTGGCCCATTAGATCTAAAAAGTGTAGGTGGCTAATCACACCTAGGCAAAAAAAAGATTAGTGGCGACTCCTTTCATTTCCAAAGTCGTTTCGGCAAGGTCCTCCGGACCCGGACGTTTCGACAGCTTGGCGACAAGGAAATACAGCAAGAAACAGACCACTCAGGAGCATGTGATGCCTAAATTTAAATTCAACAAAGCAAATCACCAACAGAGTGCAGTAGCATTAAGCAATAAGTTGCAAGGCAATAAAGGAAGGGAAAGAATTTGAAAGGGTTCAGGAACAATAACATGTAGTAAGCAAAGTTGAAAATCAAGACAACCCAGCAGGATTTAGAAATGAAGTCAAGTCAGCATGTAGAAACATAACTAGGGAATAAAACAAAGCAAAGTTCAAAGTGTAAGGATCGACAAAACCATACATGGACAATCGTGAACGATATTATGGCAATCATACAAACGTGAATGCAAGGCGTGAGCACATGCCGACACATATTTCAGAATTGCAAGCATGAACTAGGGGCATTGAAGAGCAGATGAGAAAGCTTTAAAGCATGGCAAGCAAAAGTCTCACATAGGCTAGCATGGGAAATAAGGCAAAGAAAGTGGGCTACCATTCATGCAATCGAAAGTGGATTCGAGACCAATTTAGACAGCAACTTCAATATCAAAATAAGAAGAGCTATATTAAAACAGGATATCAAGATCATTGGAGGAACTTGAACATAAAAACCAGATGGCAGTGAGTGTAACATCAAACAGGCAAAGCATGAGCTACTTAATGACATGTTAAATTTTCAATTCATGCGAAGTCACAATTTCAGCAACAATTCTCGAACAAAATACAACATGCTCAAAAGAGAATATGAGTCAACAGCCACAAGATGAAGATAGTCAACAGAGCAGGTTTCAAGGAATTTCACAAGTCGGGCAATCAAAAGGCCAAAGGATAACGAACCAAAAGAAACAAAACAAGGGGCTAAATAGAAATTCCCAAGATGAGAATAAAGCGAAATAAGAAGGGCTCAAAGATAAATAGGTCACCTGAGGAAGTGACTCATCACAGGGAAATTTCAAGGAATGAGGGGAAGGTGATGACTCACCTAGCATATAGCTCAGCCCGCTCGATTCTTATCCAATTTCTCCCACCTGCACCACAAAAAACCAAAATATCAGAAGCAATCTAGAAAGGGGAAATTACAGCTAGATAGAGGGAGGGAGGCTCATCTATAATAGAGGGAAGAGAACACTTAATTGAGGGGGGGGAGAAGATTTTTTCAAGAGGGAAAACTCTATCAAACTTCAAGTAAAAAGCACACACCCACTCATTCACACTCACTCACTGATCAGCTCTTGTCATCGCACACCCTCCCTGACTCTCGGAAAAGGCAGAGACCAAATTCAAAGAGAAATCTTTCATCTTCTTGGCTCTTGCTCAAAAAAACACATAGGTATAGAAACACAACTTGCTCAAAAAAGCACATAGGTATAGAAACAAAAAAGAAGGGAAGAATTTCGCTTACCCGAAACCTGAGAAAGCTCTCTGTCAAAACCTCATTTTTCCTATTTTCATCGTCAAGTCTTCATTCTTCTTTTAAGCATTTGGGATAGTTGAAATCTAGATCTTCCCGGCGTCAGAGCCGCAGGGATTTGGGGATTTTAGGTTTAAAGGCGACATTTTGGGAGTCCGCTCGGTGAAGGGAAAGAGATAGATAAGGCGTTTAACATAGTATGAGATCAGCTTCGTTTGATGGTGAAAGCCAGAGATCGGAGGAAGGTTCTTATGAGGCTGTTTGGGTTTGTTTGAAGAAGAAAGAGACCATTGTTTGAGAAACGAACACCGAGTACGGCTGCAAGAAGTCGAGACGAACCGATCTGCGGCTTTTTGGCCTTATCAGAGCTCCGGCGAAGCTCCGACGCGGCGGGGAATGGTGGTCCGAATGGAGGTGGCAATTGCAGGTGAAGAGACTTGGGCAGCTAGGGTTTCCAAATGTTTGAAGAAGAGAAGAAAAAGTTGTTTATATACTGCCCAAATAACCCTACCCGACCCGCATTAGACCCAACCCGCTGAAGCCCATTTAAAGGTACAATTTCTTTGGGCTTTCCATTATTTCCGATTTGGACTTTAAATTATGGACTTGTTTGGGTTTAATTTAGCTTAAGGCTTAATTCCATCAAATAATTTAAGTAGTTTAAGCTTGATAAATCATAAAATTGCAAAAGTCAAAAAGAAGGGAAAGTTAGATTAATTAAGCATGTGCACTCATATTTATGTTTTTATAAATTGTTGCTAAATGCCATGTTCATTTGAGAAAAGAAAATTGACACAGATGATGGAATAATCGGTTGAAATGTCGACAATGTTTATCCATTTTAATTCAAATTTCCTAGGCTTGAAACATCTAAATGGGGTCTTACCAATCAAGTGGAAGGTACCCAAATACTGTTTCTCGTATAATCACGTGGTAAACACTTCTTAAAACCGGCTCACATGCATCATATGCATTCATGAATTAATTAAAGTACTTAATTCAGGGTAATTAAGCAAAAGTAGTAAAAGGACTTAATTCTAGGAAATTAAGTAAAGAGCAGTTAAAGGACTTAATTCAAGGAAATTAAGTAAAGAGCTGTTAAAGTACTTAATTCATGGTAATTAAGTAAAAGCAATCAAAAGACTTAATTCATAGAAATTAAGTAAAAACAATAGTCAAAAGACTTAATTCATAGAAATTAAGTGGAAGCAACAGTTAAAAGGCTTAATTCATGGCAATTAAGTAAGAACAAAAGAAAGGCTAACTTAATTTCAAGGAAATTAGGTAAAAGAAGACTAGCTTAATTTCAAGAAAGGAAATTAGGTAAAAGAATACTGGCTTAATTTGAAGAAAGGAAATTAGGTAAAGAAAGACTGACTTAATTTCAAGAAAGGAAATTAGGTACAAATAGACTGGCTTAATTTCAAGAAAGTGTTGCAACGTCCGGGTCCGGGGTCTCCGAACCCTACCGTTTAACGACTTAAGAATTAAAAACTAAAGGGTATGGAGTCGCCACTAATCTTTTTTAACTTAGGTGTGATTAGCCACCTATCAGATTATTAAGTCTAATATTAACCTAAGCTTGGCGAAGGTAACACTAAACCTAATAAACGGTGTACTAACCGGAGTCCTAAAGGTTCGGGAGTCGGGTACGCGTGGGGAAGGATTAGCACCCCCACGACGCCCGTCAACAGACGGCACTGACTAATCTAGACTTAACTGTGGATTTCCATATTTGGTTGTTTTCTATCTTTAAGTATATTCATGCCATTTGACTCTTTTATACTAACTAAATTACTAACTAACATACTCTTCTCTCCTTTTTATTAACTACCATTTTTTTACTAATTATCCTCTTCTTACTGATTACCATTTTGCTCTTACTGATTACCTTTTACTAATTACTATTTTACTCTTTACTGATTACCTTCTTACTTTTTACTGATTACCATTTTGCTTTTACTGATTACTAATTTACCTTTTACTGATTACCTTTTACTATTTACTATTTACTATTTACTGATTATCTTCTACTGATTACTATTTTACTCTTTACTAATTACCTTCTTACTTTTTACTGATTACTATTTTACTCTTTGCTGACTACTATTTTACTCTCATTGATTACCATTTTGCTCTTACTGATTACTATTTTACCTTTTACTGATTATCATTACTTTTTTATTGATTACCTTTTACTATTTCATTCTTTACTGATTATCTTTTTACTTTTTACTGATTACCCTTTACTCTTTACCATTCTTCCTTTACTGATTACTCTTTACTTTTTACCATTCTTCTTTTACTGATTACTCTTTACTTTTTATCATTTTACTCTTTACTAATTACTCCTTACTGATTATTCTTTACTCTTTACCATTTTTCCTTTACTGATTACTATTTTACTCTCTTGAATTTAATTACCATTTTTACCATTTTTCTCTTTACTGATCACTAATTTTACTTTCTCCCTTAAGTATCAATTTACCGATTAATCCATTGACTTCTAATTACTGATTTACTGATTACTATTTTTACCTTGACTCTTAATTATCGATTTACTGATTACTATCTTTTTACTTAATTGTTGATTTACTGATTACTACTTTTACTCCCTTAATTATCAATTTACTTGATTAATCTTTTTACTTTATTACTGATTTACTGATTACTATTACCTTGACTCTGATTAATCTCTTTTTACTTAATTACCGATAAACTGATTACTATTACCTTGACTCTTAACTATCAATCTACTGATTAATCTCTTTTTACTTAATTACCGATTTACTGACTACTATTACCTTGACTCTTAACTATCAATTTACTGATTAATCTCTTTTTACTTAATTATTGATTTACTGATTACTACTTTTATTTCCCTTAACTATTAATTCACTTGGTTAATCTTCTTACTTCGACTCTTAATCATCGATTTACTAATTAATATTACTTTGACTCTTAATTATCAATTTTACCGGTTACTATTACTTTGACTCTTAATTACTTAATTCACTGGTTACTATTATCTCGACTCTTAATTTATTGGGGTACTGGACTTTTAGTCCATGGATGCATATGATGCATGTTTTTTTCGGTTAAGTGCATTTTTGCCAAATAATTATACGAGGAACATCATTTGGGGACCCGCCACTCATACTGGCTAAAACCCCCATCTGGATGCTCCAAGCCTAGGAAACCCAAATTGAGACTGATGAAAATTGTCAAAGTCCCAATTAATCGTTCCATCATCGGGTCTAATTCATTATCAAATGAGCATGGCATCAACAATTTATGAAAATAAACATGAATGAAAATGCAAATGTTCAAATTAATTTAACCTTAGATTAAAACTTAATATTCTGAAACCTAAGTTCAATTATATTAAATTATTGACATTTAAATCTAAATCCTAAATTAATAAAGAAATTAGACCTTAAATTAAAACCTAGCCCAAATGCATTGACCCAACAACCATTCTAAATATCTAACTAAATTTAAACAAGCCTAAATTCCTTAAAATGACCAAGACCCAAATGCACAAAAATTAAGAGGCCCAAATTAGAAAGCATACCCAACTGAAAATGGGCCGGATGAACTTGAGTCGGGTCAAGTACGGGTCGGATCAGGTCATTAGGGTAAGTATAAGAACATTCTTTTGTCTTCTTCCTTCACCCTTCTCCTCCCATAGAACCCTAGCCGCCTAAGACTGCCACCGCTTGAAATCTCCGCCGCCACTGTACACCGCACCGGAGCTTTTTCCTACCGTCAACCGGCCTAAAATTCCACCTATGGCTTCCTCTCCTCATCCCCAACTCCATTCCAACCCTAAACTTCCGAAACAACACCCAAAACCTAACAGATCTAGCTTCACCCGAAACTAATGCTAACTTCCGATCTGGTTAATTTCACCGTCGGATGACACCAATCTCCACCCATGTTGCTTCCCTTCAGTTTATTTGACAAACCCACCGAACAATCTATTGATCTAAGTTTCCCAACCCCTAAAACCGAAAAGCAGCTTAACCCGAAGCCTAAAACTCAATTTCCCGGCGGCCTGATTGCGGTCTAAATCAGTCTCCTCTCTCCGTCTTCTTGATACCGTCAAAGACGAGTATCGTGAACCAGACAGAGAGAAAGTAGATTGAGAAAGAGAGTTTTTGAGATTTTGATTAATATTCTGGTTAACATTTTCATTCTCCGAACTGTACTTATACAAATTCATAATAATGGGCTAAAACACTTAATATAATAATAATGGGCTAATATAAGCAGCTAAGGTATTGGGCCTGGTAATTGTTGGGCGTGTAACAATTGCCCCTCTCTTCAAACGATCCTTGTCCACAAGGATTGAATGAAGGAAACTTAGCCATGCGCCTTGCCAATACAGTAGTGGGTTCACTAACAAAGGTGCCATGAGAGTCCAGAACCTTTGAAGGAGCATAGCCAATGTGTTTCATTCGTTGCTGAGCTTCGAAGAACCAGTTCCTTATAATATTTTCATTATCACAAATCCTTTTTATCTCCACCATCATGCAATTGCCAAGACTGATTCCCATAGTCCCCTTTCTAGATATGCAAGCACTCTTGCTATTGTCGCTCATAGCTTGGGTCTTCATAGTCCATTCCGTACTGGTTGACGATCCATACTTTCTAATAAACAAACAGCAAGGGAAATCAATAATGCTGTCAAACACACCCACCCTCTGAACTTTGCTAGCCCGAATATCTGTGATTTTCAAATACTTCCTCCACGGTAGCATCCTTGACCTCAAGGATGGAGCAAGAGTCTTAGTTGTAGACCATGAAAGAAGATAAAAGCAATGGAGCAGCTGGTACAAACATGAAAGCCACTGAAAGTATGCAGCCAATTGCATTAGTTGCTCTAGCAAGGCAATCCCGGCCAACAGACTAATCTTATGCGGTAGAGTGGTATAAGAACATTTTGTTGCAAACATTTGAATAGCATCTACTCCTTGTGGGACAACTCTAGATGACTCACTCAAAGAATTATGCCTTGGAAAAATCCATTGCAATTGTGCAGTCCCTAATGCCTGCAGTAACCCATACACTATAACTCTCTCCTTTTGTTCCATCATTATTTTTAAGCAGCATAAACTCCTCCAAGGTTCTTCAACATTAACCTCATAACAAATTTCTCTCAAGACATGGCTATCACCACTAATTTTTCTTAGTTCAGGACCTGAAGGTGACATGCCTTTATATACATCTTTGAGTGCTAGCGTTCCATCTTGTTGCGGCCACAACAGAAAGAATTGTTCATCTTTAACTAAAACCCTACCAATGCAGCCCCATGTCCTTAAAATATACCCCTGTATTTTCTTTCCAATTTGAAACAGTTCAACAGGAGTATATCTACCAATAATACTAGTACCAATGAAATATTCCAATTTAGTTCCCAACACATGCATTTTCCAGGCGTTATACCACAGAGAACAATCATTGAGAAGAATAACTCCAGTCAAAATTGAAGTAACAAACCTCATGACTGTTGCTGTGCTGCCTAAGTAATAATTGAAAAGCATTAGAGTTGTGGAAAAGTTATCACTGTCAAGCCTTCTAACAAACAAAACCAGCAGATAGAAGTTCCTCGCTACTTGTCCATGTTCATCCATCAATTTGGTGAAAGGCAATCCCCCTGGGCGAAATCCTATAAAAACTTGAGAGGAAGCTCCACCGTGACTACTGGCAGCTCCTCAAGTCCCGCCAACTGATCCTTATTTTTATTCGATCCTAGGCAACTCTTCTTTGCAGGGATGGAAACATCAAATGACTGATTAATTTTTTCATGGCAGCCAAAGAATTCAGTAGCAACTAATTGAGGACATCCGACCTTGGCATGGTTATTCAAGGAGTGACAGTAAGGTTGATGGTCTCCGTTGGAAAAATCGGTCACCGAGAGTGGCGAATTTGCTTCTTCCAAGAGAGATACCGTTTGTGATTGAGATCCTGATTTGGCTCCCAACAGCGATACTGTCTCCGATTGAGATCCTGATTTGCCTCCATCGTCGGAGTTGATGGCTATGGTAGATCCAGATCCATTCTCGCGTTGTGTGAGATAGATCTCAGTTAGGCGACGCACTTCTAAGGCGAGGTGGTCGATGGAAGATAGAAGACGATTGATGGAAGAATGAAGATTATCAACTGATGAATCGATCTTTTGCTGATACTTGGGTTCAGGCTTAGATTCCAGCTGTTCATATTTCTGGAGCATCGCTGCGAGCTCATATTGCACCTGAGCGGCGAAACCGCCGTCAGCCATGGCCGAAATCAGAAGGCTCTGATACCAATTGATACCGTCAAAGACGAGTATCATGAACCAGAAAGAGAGAAAGTAGATTGAGAAAGAGAGTTTTTGAGATTTTGATTAATATTCTGGTTAACATTTTCATTCTCCGAATTGTAATTATACAAATTCATAATAATGGGCTAAAACACTTAATATAATAATAATGGGCTAATATAAGCAGCTAAGGTATTGGGCCTAGTATTTGTTGGGCATGTAACACTTCTCCACTTAACCTTAGCTCTACGCATCCTCTTTATTTCTAAAAACTTCCCCTAAAGGCCGGCTCAACCGACTCCTAAGCAAGCTAGATTGAAACACGATGAAAGCTTCAAGAAAGGTGCTCCTTTTCCCTAATTCTTGTGCCTTCATTTTTATTTACTGTAAATAAGGACTCTATGAACCCTAGAATTTTATTATTCCCCGCCTCCTCCCTTTACTGTTTCTTTTTTCTCTTGCTAAAACCATTTTTTTTTTTGCTCCTCTCTCACCTAAAACCCTAGCACCAAAAAACTCCTCCACTTTTTTTTCCGCCTCCCCCTTTTTATGCTTCTGCCTGGAAAAATCAGGAGAAAACTTCCTCATTTTTGTTTCCCATTTTTAACCTTTTTTTTTCCTTTTCGTGCAGGTGCTTATTCCACTATTTTGAAGTGAAGACTACCTTTCGGGTAATGATCGAATTGCCCCTGCTTTGTCTGTTTATGAATTGTGTGGTGGCAATATGATGAAGCTTCCTCTTGCTTTCCTTTTTGTCTCATTCTCACATGTATTCACTTCCTTGCAGCTAATCTTTGTTGCTGAGGTGTGTTCTCTTGTGTCTGCAGGTTGCTGACGTGGACCAATCAGAATTTTCTCAGGCTGAGGGCAATCAATGGTAATCCCTCTCTCTTCTTTGCCTTTTTACTGCAATGAAACTGAATTACCATAGAGTAGATTGAAAGTGGTATGTAAGATGACCTATTCTAAGTGATGGAGTGCACTGTTTGTATTCAAAATGCCCGCTTGAATGGCTGCTGGAAAGTGAGTGGGTTCTTGCCATTGTGAACATGACTGAAACGTGGCTATTTTTGTATAAATTTCCATGAAAAATGCTTAATGGATGTGATGATATGTTGATGGAATGTAAATGCATGTTGTTTTATTATAAATGCTAGAAAGGTGCTAAAATGCTTGTTTAATGAATTGAATGTCTGCTGGAATGAAAATCTGTCCCGAATGTGATTTGAAATGCATCTACACTAAAAATGCAATTGAACTAACTCTAAAATGCCCTTATGGAATGTTGAATTAACGGAAAGTGTAATCGCTCTAAATGCTTACAACTAATGAACTAAGAATGCATGCTAAAATTCAACTGTAAGTGCTCTACTGATTTGGATCTTCCTTTTGAATGTGCTCGTGTATGCTGCAAATTGGCCATGAGTGAAGAATGTTGAAAATGCAGAATTATGCTTGTTTAAGTGGTGCGTTTGCTGAATTGAATGTTGCTGCGATGAATGTGTGCAGAATTCTATGCTGTGAAATGCTTGTGCAATGTCAAAATGCTAAAGGTAAGATGTAATGCTTTGTGAGTGGATGACTTTGAATGCTTAGCTATCTTTTGGTTTTCTATTTTACTACTGCTGGAACATTATGCTCAAGGATTGAATGCAATTTGACTAAGAAGGAGCAATGTTTTATGAGATGATCATGCATGAGTCAATGGGAACATACGGCAAACTGTCACTGTTAGCAACAAGAATCGAAACTGTTTTTCTTGTTCTTTGTTTTGCAGGTCATCTAATCACCATTTCAAGATTGTTGCTTGAGAGAAACTTTATACCCGTAAGTGTGCAAGAAAGAAAGGCACAAGGATAGAAGCAAGAAGCAAGGAAATCCTTGAAATTTGAAAAACTATGTAATTTTGGTCCTTTTGTTATTCGGAATGCAGAATGTAAAGGAAAACAATTTTTGTGTTGTTTTTAGGCATTTACAAACTGGAATTTGGGAACCTACTTGTAAACTAAATAGCTAATAAAGTAAATCCTTTTTAGTGAATGGTCTAATTAAGAATGCCAATACATGCGACTCATAAGTGACATGTGTGCAACTAAACATGCATGACTAACGGGCAAAATGGATACAAACATGAGCATGCCTATCAAGAGCTGAACATGTGCCTCTATTGTATATATGACTAATGGAAAAGTGAACTAAATATGAACATGCTTCAGGAGAAATGGATGAAAATGCTAATTTGAAAATTAGACCCACTACAAGAAAGACTTAAGCTCTATGATTAAAATGCAACACTACTAAATTACTTTTTTTTTTTTAGATAAACATTACTAAATGAAACTAAATCATGCAATATGCGAAATTGCTAAAGGTGTTCATCAATTTTTTGGTTTTTCGAATGCAATCTAGATGACTAAAATGAACAAGCTAATATAAATCAAAAGTAGATTTAGAATGACCAAAATGCCCCCTAGATGTGAAAATGACTAAAATGCCCCTGGATGACCCTATGCTAACTCGACCCAAATTAAAGGATATAGGACAAAAACGGGTGTCTACAAAGGAAATTAGGTAAAGAGAAGACTGGCTTAATTTTAAGGAAATTAGGTAAAAAGAAGACTGACTTAATTTCAAGGAAATTAGGTAAAGATAGACTAGCTTAATTTCAAGAAAGGAAATTATGTAAATAGACTGGCTTAATTTCAAGAAAGGAAATTATGTAAGGAAATTAGGTAAAAAGAAGACTGGCTTAATTTCAAGGAAATTAGGTAAAAAAGACTGGCTTCATTTCAAGAAAGGAAATTAGGTAAAGAGAAGACTGGCTTAATTTCAAGAAAGGAAATTAGGTAAAGAAAGACTGGCTTAATTTCAAGGAAATTAGGTAAAGATAGACTGGCTTAATTTCAAGGAAATTAAGTAAAGAAAGACTAAGGCACAGGCTTAATTTCAGGGAAGGAAATTAAGTAGAATAAAAGGACTTAATTCAGGGTAATTAAGTAGAGTTAATAAGTACTTAATTCAGGGTAATTAAGTAGAGTTAATAAGTGGTTTAATTCAGGGTAATTAAGTAGAATAAAAGAACTTGATCTAAAAAGAGATTAAGTAAAACAATAAAAGGGCTTAATTTATAAAGATTAAGTCAATAAAAGAAGGAAAGAGTGAAGCCTAATCTAAATAAAATTAAGTCGAAATAAAAGCAATAGTAAATTGGTTTAATCCGGAAAATTGAGTAAAAAAAAAGGTAACAATCTGGTCTAAACAATAAATCAAGTGAGGCTAAGAATAAGTCACTTAAATTGGACCAAGATTATAAAATTGGGTGTGAAAAGACTAAGGCTTAAAAGGAATTAACCAGCTATAGAAACCCATAGTTAGTTCTAGATCAGTCAGTGTCGTCGTTTCGACGGGCGTCGTGGGGTGCTAATCCTTCCCCACGCGTACCCGACTCCCAGACCATAGACTCTGGTGAAGTAGACTTTATTAGGTTTAGTATTACCTTCATGCTAAGGTTAAATATTAGACTTAATAATTGGATAGGTGGCTAATCACACCTAGGTAAAAAAAAAAGAAAAAGATTAGTGACGACTCCCCATAAGAGACCCAACAGTAGTTTCCCACCCCAAGTCGTTCAGATGGCGGGGTTCGATAACCCCGGTCCTGCACGTTGCGACATCAACATCTAACTATATAATGATTTCCTCAATGTACAATAATTGTGGACAGGGGTGGAACCAGAAAATTTTCTTTCGGTGCCAACCAATATGTATATACATATATATATATATTTTTTGAAAGTCATAATAATTTATTAATATTGAGAGAAATATAACGACACCATCCAAGGATAGGAAACAAAGAGAGACCCAAAAATGTCAAAAACCAAAGACAAAAAACAACAGCTAAACCAAAGAACAAGGGAAAAAAACAACGGTAATCAGCAAATTGAAACTCCATGTGCGATAGCCTATCCAACACCAAGGAACTTAAATCAGAACTTGAAGAAACTTTGTTCCCCTCCCATTACCTTCACCTTTGTTAACTACTAGTAATTTAATATGCAGAAAACTTGCGAAACAAAGCCTTCCATATTCATCTAACTATGAGCTCATCACAGGCTTCAAGGCAGCAGATTAAAATTGATAAGTCTGCAATTCTTTTTAGTAAGAATACCCCTGAATGTATACGGAGCTCGATTATGTCAAAGTTGGAAGTCCAGTGAGTGTTAGATAGAGACAAGTACCTTGGTCTTCCAATCATGATAGGAAGATCAAAACGAGTAGAGTAGCAGATGATAAAAGATCGACTTTGGCAGCGTGTACAACAATGGCGTTGCAAATTACTATCCAGAGAAGGGAAAGCATTAATGATACAAGCAGTGGCCTAGGCAATTCCGACCTATTTGATGAGTTGTTTTCGTTTCCCAAAGACTTTCTTGCATGAATTGAATATGATCATTGCAAAGTTTTGGTGGGGTAGTACAGATGAAAAGCGTCAAATTCACTGGAAATCTTGGGAGTCTATGTGTGTATCGAAACTTGATGGAGGCCTTGGTTTTCGTGATTTTGAGACTTTTAATTTGGCACTACTTGCAAAGCAGGGATGACGTTTGCTGCATTATGAGAAATTTTTGTGTTACTGTATATTTAAGGCTAAGTATTTTGGGCAGTGTTCATTAATAGAGGCAACTTTGGGTCACAATCCATCCTTTGTATAGAGGAGCCTTTTGCTGAAAGGGAAGTTTTGCGGCAAGGATGCAAATAGAGGGTGGGAGATGGTTGTAATATTGATATTTGGAATGACAAATGGATAAATAGCCCACCAAGTTATCAACCTCTACCAAACCCTAGGATTGTTTGTAATCCGACCCCTATTAAGGCTTCTTTTTATGACAATGGCTGCTGAGATTTTAATATATTAAGGGAGCTGTCTGTGGATGATGATGTTAATCGAATTATGTGTATCCTCTCCACCTTTCGGGAGTAAAGATAAATTAATTTGGTCAAGATGGTTGCTACTCGGTGAAAAGTGGCTATTATGTTGCAAGACATATTCTTGGTAATGAAGAACTTAATTCGAATTTGCGGTCGCCAATTTTGAGACTGATTTGGGGGTCTCTTGTGCTTCCAAAAGTTCAACTTTTCTTATGGAGATTGGTATCAAATATTCTACCGACGAAAGCGATGCTTCGAGCTAGAGGTGTAAATATTGATGATACTAGTGCTATTTGTAGGGTACTGAAAGTATGATGCCTATTTTTTTTCTTCTGCCCCTTTACTAAGTGTGTGTGGGAAACGACATGTCCTTGGCTACCAAATTATCTGGAAAGCAGGTTGGACTCGAATGATTTCTGGCTTCAGCTTTTTAAAAAGGCTAGAGAACTAGGTTTGTTAGAGTTAGTATGCTTCTTATTATGGCTGACTTGGACGGATAGGAATAAATGTCACGCCCCGACCCGGAAGTCGAGCACGGACAACCTTCGTGTCACTTCGAAACACGTGCTGGCCGGTCACGCACTCCAAAGCAACACGAAGTGTAAATACCAGATCAAAAACATGGAAAACATGAATTGAGTATAAATTTAAAATACTGAAGTTTCCAAAATTTCTTAATAATTTCCTTATTTATTTATTTTTCTTTCCTTTCCTTTCTTTTATTTCAATTTTGGGCATGGGCCTCCATTCTTCTTTTCTTTTTTTTTTATATAATTGTTGTTGGGACTGGTTAGGCCCAACGGCTAGCCAGCGGCTGGGGTCGTGCGCTTAGCTGGCCCAGACGTTGGCAGCTGGCCCAAGTGGCTTTTCTTCTTCTTCTTCTCCTTCCAGCATCCCTTAAACTCACCGGAATCTGGTATTTTCCAGATTCCAGCAGCCCCCAAAAATTGTCATTCTAATATATTTTTTTAACTAATTTCTTCCCAAATTCACAACAAAACACTACCAAACAATTATAACACCATCCCAAACAATAATCATGCTTTTCATCATCAAAAATCATCAAAGTAAGGAGATTCTTACATCATAAATGTTCTATCTTGTTCATCCTTCCATCTTCCTCCTATATCCAATTCTTGAGCCCAAAACAATACCTCACAACACCATAACACCAATAGATTAATACCAAGCTTATAATCCTCTTTTCAACCTTATATCCAACAAATTCACCAAGAGAAATTCATATCTTACCTTGATTCCAATGCTTAGCCAATTAACCTTGAATATCAAAATGGTAACCATGGTTTTAAAGGGCTTGAAGAGACAAATCCATTGATGGAATTGCATGTTGAATTTACAAATGATTTTGAACTATGATGTTGAGAAAGAAATTGGGTAGTATTAAGGGGGAAAATGTTGAGAATGCGACGGGAAAGAGAGGAGGAAGGGAGATTGGGTTTTTATTTCAAATAACTTGGCAAAAACTTCTAGATATTCCATTCACTTATAACATTTGCTCAATTTGGTCCCCCATACTTTCTTTTATTTCAAATTGACCCTTGCATCCTCTTTCCTTTAGTTCACAAGTTTAATTTTTAAACCAAAAATATTTTATGGTATTACAATAAAGCTTTGCATGATCAGGTGTGTTGAGTTCCGTCTGCTTTGTGCGCTTCAGCTGCTCGATTTGTTCATGGGATGGAGACAGCGTTTGTTCGATGTGATAGGGCTGTAATACAAGGGCGTTTACCATCATGGGTACCACCTGCTTCGAGTCTGGTAAAGGTAAATGTGGATGCCTCATTTGATTCGAGTAGGAATGAGGCTAGTTTTGGAGCTATGGTTCGGGATGAGAATGGCAAAGTTTTGCTGTGTGCAACAACGAGGATTAATTTTGTTCCGGACTCACTCTTTGTTGAGATGTATGCCATTCATTTTGGGTTGATTTTAGCCCGATGCTATGACTATCTAAACTGTTGTGTGGAGAGTGATTGCTTGCTTGCTATTTTGGAGATTAATAAGGTTTCTCCTTGTTTTTGGGAAGGAGGTACTCTTGTTTCTCAAATCAAGGAGTTGATGATTTCTTTTAGTGTTATTACCTTTCAACATGTTAGTAGAATTTGTAATAGGTTTGCTCATAATTTAGCCCATCTAGATTGCAATGTTGGGGCTAATTATGTTTGGTGTGGAGTTCCTTTGCACGTTTGTAATCCTGATGAATTTTCATCAATGAAATTTACACTGTTGCTAAAAAAAACTACTTTGGTTAATCCCCATTAATTTTGATTTTGGTTTTATAAAAAGTTGTTTGAATTTAAAACTAATTAACTTCGCGTGCGGCTGTTTTATTTTATAAATTCTTTTTAAGAAAATTCAGTTAAGAAATGAAATTTTGTTGTGAAATGATCACAAAACAAAGCAATGGAGTAGAATTGAAGTATGGAAAAGACAGGAGAATAGAGAGATAATAGAATATGGAGAAGAAGAAAATACGAAGAATGAGAGAGATTGTTCTCATTCATTTTATTCCATAACAAAGTAAGTGGCCTATTTATAGGCACATAGATACATCACCATAAATATAAGGGGATGAACTTAGCACATAGGTATATGTGTATGAATGAACCAAGTCATCAATCTTATTCATGCTTTAATTAGATTCATGGACATACACAGCATACATGTATATTCATAACAAATTTATAATTAATTTATAAGTATTTGATAATTTATTTTATATATAGGAAAGGAGATGAATCTCTTTTAATGTTTCCAAACTAAATGAATACAAATATAATAAACAAAACATTAGAAAATTAACTATTGACACTTGTCAAAGAAACCAAATGCCAAGTGACACTCAATGAGAGTCTTGTACATAAAATTAATAGTAGGTTTAATTATCTAATATATATATATATATATTATATTTAATATAAGAGAATTTCACATGTGGCACAAATCCTACGTGGCGTGAGGAGAGTATGTCCACGTAGGATGCCACATCAACACTCTCTCTCATGTGCCCTTGTATTCTCTTATAGTATAAATATATATATATATATATATATGTATATATATATATATATATGATTAGCACATCAATACACGGATATTGAAATTTAGCCATTATTTTTTTTTGGTTGAAAAGGTAAATTTAGCCACTATAGGCCTTATATAGAAATTTGTTAGAATCAGGTTGGTTAAAATTAAATTGATATCTATACTAATTATCTTTACTAATTATAATGTAAGGGGCCGAGTTTGTCTCACGAGTTGACTCAGAGACAAACTCGATTTTTGAAAGATTTATAAACCAAAAATAAAAAATTATTAATTTAAAAGAAAACCGCTCAGTTAAAAAAACCCTACCCATTTAAAAAAGAAAAGTAACATAAACTACCTTTCTAATTATTTTATTGTTATATATACTCACTTTTTTATCTTTATATACACTCGCTTAGTGAGTATACTGTGTCTTGTATTTGACAAAATAAAGAGTCTACAAGTAAATTTCTCTTTAATTAAAACAAGTTAATCGACTCGCGCTGACGCGTCAAAAATTCTTGATTTGTGACTAGTAAATCATTTTAGTTATAGAGTTTTTTTTTTCTCATTTCTTATGATATATGTGTGCAGATAGTTAGCAAATTCAGTATTTTGAACAGATCTTATAATTGAAGAACTAATCTGGTAAAGTAAAATAGTAGTGCCTTAAAACATACTATTGTAGAAAATAAAAGTTTTTGTATTTAATGTCATACTGCTTCCCCTTTTTAGGGTTGTTATCGCTTAATTTATCGAATAAATATAGAAGGATATATTTCAATTAGAGGTGGCAAACGAGCGGGTCAGGTTGGGTTCGGGTTCGAGCCATCGATTTCGGGTCATTTTCGGGTTCGGCTTGAGTTAAGTAGGGTTGAGTTTGGGTCAGGTTAATTCAGATTCTGGTTGAATTTGTGTCAGGTTAATTCGGGTTCGATCTGGGTTTTGGCCAGATCATTTACTATTTTTTCCGGATGAATAATGTCATTACCTTTTTCATATTTCATGTGTAATTTATTAATTTACCTTTTAAACATATTCATATGAAAAACTATACGACATAAATGAAATTTTCATAAATTTTTTTATTCGGATTCGGTTTTTTCGGGTTCTGGTTTTTTTTTCCGGGTTTAAGCTTTTTCGGATTCGGGTTTTTTCGGGTTCGGGTTCAGGTGGGTTTGGGTATTTGACTTTTTTTTTTGTCAATCGGGTTCAGGTCAGGTTCGGGTTCAGGTTTTCGGGTGGGTTTTTCTCGAGTCGGATTCATTTTGCCACCTTTAATTGCAATATAAGCATTGAGAAAAAAGCATCATTTCATGAATTTATAAGACTATAATCATTCTTTTTTTTTTGAAAAATAAGACTATAATCATTCTATTTGAACATGAAATGTATAATAATACATTTTCTATTTTAAAAAAATTTCAATATTGAATTTATGGGATAAACTTGCTTTCAAAACCACAATTAATTGTGTTCATATTCACCTTTGGCAAAAACCCAAAAAGTAAAGTTATTCATCTCAACATTAACCAAAGTTTAGGACATTAAAGTAATTTGGTCGGTGGAAAAAGACTTAAATGTTTAGTAATATAGCCCCTCATTAACCCAAACATGGGATCAAATAGTAAATTTATTCAAACAAATAATGTTAAGATGAATAGTACTTTTTAGTAATTAACCAAGTGAGAAAAGATAGAATAGGACAAAAAAAAATTCAAACCGAGCCTCCTCATCGATCCTTAGGATTCCTTAAAAGGGGCCTTTTTACTCACTTTTTTTTTATCTTTATATACAGTCACTTAGTGAGTAGATTGCAGCTTAATTTGGTATTGAGGTTGCGTTTTGAAAAAACTTGGTTTAGAATAAATGCTTTTTGAAAAGTGATTTTTGAAATTGCGGTGAAAAATGTAAATAATGTTTGGTATTGCTGTGAAAAAATGTGATAGAATGATAAAATGTCTAGAAATGATATGCCAATTAAAAAGGAAAAAGAAAAAATAATTAGGCGATTTTAATCATTTAATGTCCAAAAACACTTTTCAAACTCAAAAACACCTAATCAACTTCTCGGATTGACTTGACTTTTGCGTTAAAAATCTACTTTTAACACAAATTAGGAGTTATTTGATACTCCTTCAGTCCCTAATTAGATGTCCACTCTTGATCAACTAACACTAAACTTTGACCATTGTTTATAAAAAAAAATATGTAAAATTTAATTTAAAAAAATATGTGCTAAAAAGTTTGTAATTCAAAGTTTATAAGTGTTATTTTTAAAAATGATTTTGATTTATATATTTTTTATAAACAATGGTCAAAGTTTAGCTTTGTTGACCAAGAGTGGACATGTAATTGGGACGAAGGGAGTATTACATTTTGGATTAAAAATAATTTTTTTATCTACAAACGCAATGTCAAATCAGACTTGTATACAAAAGAAAGAGTCTACTACTACAAGTAAATTTCCTTTTAATTAAAATAAAATCTAGAACTAGAATATTTAACAAAACCGCATATTGCATATTCGAAAAGAGTGAGATCCCCTTGGTTGAACTCACTTCTTCTTAACATTAGGGGAAAGAAACTGCCATTTAAGGTTATTTATGATCGGCTAAAAGTGATGTGGAATCTTCAAGGCAAATTCCAATTATTAGATTTAGAAAAGGGCAACTACCTCGTAAGATTAGAGAGACAAGATGAATATAACCGGGCATTATTTAATGGCCCCTGGTTCATTGGTTCTTGCAGCATTTATGTCCGCAAATGGGTTGCTAACTTTCAGCCATCAGAAAGCTTTAATATCCCTGGAATTCCAGTTTGGGTACGCCTCCCTAACTTGCCCATTGAATATTTTGACAGAGAGGTGCTAGCTAAGGTAGGAGCAGTTATTGGCACCCTGCAAAAAATTGATTACCACACTAACCACAGTACAAGGGGTCGCTTCGCTCGCATTTGTGTCTTGGTGCCAAAAGACAAGCCTTTGGTCAACAGAGTTCGAATTGGAAAATTGGTCCAAGAATTGCAGTATGAAGACATCTCTTTTTGCTTTAAATGTGGTGTCATGGGGCATAAGAGTAATGAATGCAGGAAAGGAGAATTGGAAACTTGCGTTGAAGATTCGGGTCAAGCCGAAATGGGTCCTTGGATGTTAGTGGCTAATAGAAAAAAGATGAAATCCAGATCAAGGGGAAGGTCAAAGTTGAGGAAGAACCGCCGTAGAAGCTCTGACAGTGGTAGAAATCGCAGGGAGACTGACAGATCGGTTCAAGTGTGGCGCCCAAAAGTATTGAATTTTGAAATTCAAAATGGAAATTAGTCTGAAGCGGGCCCCTCTGGAATTAAAACTATTGATATGGGTTGTTGTAACCCTGAGATATTGGATAGGCCCAATGAAAGCCTATTTTTAAATGAAGGCCCAAGAGAAGTCATTGATGAAGATTTAGCTAATATTGGTAATTTGGGAATTGTTTCTGAGCAGTGCGAAATTGTAGCCACAATTATTGGTGGCAAGCAAATTTCTGAAATTGAAGAGGTATCCACAGTCAGCGTTGGAGATCATCTTCAGAGTCCTCCTTTGCTCAATGAAAAACAGACGATTGTGGAGGCAACAAGTGATGATGATGTTATTGGTGAAAATCCTTTGCTTACAGATGGTGGTGAAACAGAATCCAAAATGGATGAAGATCGAATTGGGATTTATCAACCCAACACCAATGAAGCTCAATTGTCGTTTGTTACTCCCAATGGAGGGGTCCATGATTCTTGCGATTCATGTGGAAACAACAGAAATTCTAATGAAGGAGGTAACCGCAGGTCTCACAAGCAAGTTATGCGCTTGCGTAAGATTTTGCGTACAGCTAGAAGAAAGGGCAATGATGCTTCGGGCAACATTAACTCCAGGAATAGACGAAAGCTTCTCTTCAAGGAAGAAGTTCGGGTAGCATGCAGTATGCTCCAAGAGGGGGGAAATAGAAGATTTTCCAATGAAGGTCCTCAGTTATAACGCTAGGGGCGTGGCTAGCCCTCAATTTCGCCAAATTATAGGGGATTTAATTAGGAAGCATAAGCCAGATTTTGTCATTATCACTGAGACAAGAGTTGGGGGTGAAAGAGGCACTAATATCAGAAATTCTCTAGGCTTCGATGGTATGGAATGGGTTGATCCGATTGGGTTCTCAGGAGGTATTTGGCTGATGTGGAATCCTCATGAATTTGATGTAACTATACAAAGCAAGACGCAGCAAGAAATCACAGCTCGGGCTCTGGTTAGATTTACTGATATCTCATTTGCAATTTCTGCAATTTATGCAAGCCCCGATAGAGATAGTAGATTGATGCTTTGGGACTATCTTGTCTGTTTGAATGCTAACTTGAATCAGATTCCTTGGATATGGATTGGGGATTTTAATGAAACTCTCTGCTCTCTTGACAAATTTGGGGGTCGTGTTGTTAATCCTTTTTCTTCTTCTCGTTTAAATGATGCTCTTGCTTCTTGTGATATGATTGATATAGGGTTTGTTGGTCCTAAGTTTACTTGGTCGAATAATAATCCTATTTCCTCTCTTATTATTGAAAGAATCGATAGAGCTTGGGTTAACAGTGCTTGGCTTGATGCTTTTCCTGAATCTTCTTTGTTTCACCTACCAAGAATTTGCTCTGACCATTGTCCCATCCTCTTTTCCACCTCTTCTTCTCTTCCTTGTTTTGTGGAAAAAACCGTTTAAATTTCAACCAATGTTGTTTTCTGATCTTTTTTGATCTTG
>AWWV01011469.1:0-63752 GCA_001974805.1 Corchorus capsularis
ACCAAGTTTTTTCATCTCTCTACTCTTGTTAGACGTAAGCACAATAGAATCATTGCTTTAAAGGATAACTTTGGTAATTGGCTTTACAATGATGATTGCAAAACTCACATTGTCAATTTCTTTGTTAACCTTTATGCTTCTGAATTCTCTCATCATGATTTATGTGCTGATTATGAGCCCCCTGGTATTAATAAGATTAATTGTAGCACTCATGATAGACTTGTTGCTTTGCCTGATATTAGGGAAGTTAAAGAAGCTCTTTGGAGTCTTAAACCCTTCAAAGCTCCTGGGCCTGATGGGTTGCATGCTGGTTTTTTCCAGAAATGTTGGGAAGACATCAAAGCTAGCTTCTTTAAGGCTATTAGGGATGTTTTTAGTGAGGGTAGAATGCCTGACAATTGGAAGCACTTTCTAATTTGTTTAATTCCTAAGACTGCTTCCCCTGGTTGCATTAGGTTGTTTAGACCTATAAGCTTAGGCAACACTTGTTATAAAGTTGTCACAAAGATTATTGCATTAAGAATGAAAAGTCTTATGACAGAGATTATAAATCCTGTTCAAGCAGCTTTCCTTCCTGGGAGGAGAGCTGCGGACAACATCATTCTTGTGCAAGAAGCTTTGCACTCTGCTAGAATCAGTAGTACTCGGGAGGGTTAGATGTTCATAAAGATTGATCTTGAGAAGGCATTTGATAGGCTTAAATGGGGTTTTATCAGAGACATGTTGATTTTCTTTAATTTTCCTATTAGCTTGATAAACCTCATTCTTTCTTGTATTGCTAATCCTAGTCTTGCAATTCTTATCAATGGTACAGCCTCTGAGGAAATACATGCATCTAGAGGAATTAGGCAAGGAGACCCAATCTCTCCTTACATTTTCCTTTTATGCATGGAATATCTCTCACTTGCTATTGATAATGAAGTTGCTAGTTGGTAATTGGAATCCCATAACTGTTGGTAGAAATGGTCCTAGAATTTCCCATGCTTTATTTGCTGATGACATCATCTTAGTTGCTAGGGCCAATAGGGACAATTGTAATGCTATCAAGAGAGTTCTCGATGACTTTTGTAGTAAGTGTGGCCAAAAGGTGAACAAAGATAAGACCAAGATTTGGTTTTCTTCTAAGGTTAATGATGATGTTGCTGATGATATTACCCATCTCCTGGACTTTAAGAAAACTGACAATTTAGGGACTTATTTAGGCCATCCCCTCCTAACTAAGAAAGCAAAAAAGGTTGATTTTGGACATGTCATTGAGAAGATTAGAAGTAGACTTGCTGGGTGGAAAGCAAAGAGCCTTTCCCTTGCTGGAAGAAGTACTCTGATTCAATCAGTAACTTCATCTATTGCCGACTATCCCATGCAAGTCTCTTCCCTTCCTCACTCTGTCCTTGAGGAGATTGATAGACTTCAAAGGAATTTTCTTTGGGGAGATTCTGATGACGGAAAAAAGATCCATTCTGTTAATTGGAATGATGTCACTAGGACCAAAAAGAAAGGGGGGTTAAATCTCAGGAAAGCTAAAACCAAAAATGTGGCCCTTATGGCCAAGCTCATTTGGAGAGTTAAGAGAAATCCTGAGAATTTATGGGTCAAAGCTCTTTGTAGTAAATATAACATCAATACCATGCAAAAGAAAAGCAACAACTCTAACACTTGGCTTAGCATGAGAACTGGTAAAGATGTTTTTAGGAAAGGTTGCAAGAAGGTGGTTAATTCTGGTGACAACACCAACTTCTGGCATGACACTTGGGCTGCTATTGTGCCTCTTAGAGAGCTCATCCAGGGGCCTCTTAATAAGAATGAAGATGACATTCTTGTTAATAGTTGTATGAATAGAGATGGAACTTGGAATCTGGACAGTATTTCCTTTGTTATTCCTGAAAATGTGATTGATAAAATCATTTCTGTCCCTTTTTGCATTTACAATAATAAAAATGACAGCTTTTCTTGGTTGTTTTCTTCTAACGGTGATTTTTCCCTTAATACTGCTTATCTTTTAGCCTCTGATGATGATTTTGTTTTTGATCCCTTTTGGAAGAAGTTGTGGAATAGTCCATGTAACAACAGAGTCAGACATTTTCTTTGGCTTTCCTCTTTAGATAGACTCACTACGAGATCCTTGCTCCATAAAAGAAACATTTCTGATCTTTTGACATGTGATCTTTGCATTGATTGTGAAGAGGATTCCTTGCATGTGCTTAGAGATTGCACTTTTGCTTCTGATATTTGGCATTCTCTTCCTGTGCCTAACAATTTTTTCACTTCCCTTTCTTCTAAAGAGTGGATATCTTTGAATTTGTCATCCACTAATCTTTTCAAAGGCACTCCTTGGCCTTCTATTTTTGCTTTTACTTGTTGGAATATTTGGAAAGCTAGAAATGTCAGAATCTTTCAAGGCAAACTTTCTCTCCCAAACTCTATTAAAATAGCTGCTTCAAATCAGGCTATTGAATTCTTTCATTTGGCTTTTAACAATGTGTCCCTCATTAAGAGAGTTGAGATTCTTGTTTCTTGGATTCCCCCAATCCGAGGCTGGTTTAAGTTGAATTCTGATGGATCCTCTGATGGGAATCCTGGAGCTGCTGGATCGGGAGGGGTTATTAGAGATGATCAAGGACAATGGATTGCTAGCTATGCTAGAAATATTGGAAGAGTGAGAAGTGTTCAAGTTGAATTATGGGGTTTAAGAGATGGGTTGGTGATGACTCATTCCAAAGGAATACAAAACTTGGAAATTTCTATTGATGCTTTGCTTGTTCTTAACCTTATTAAACATGCTGATACCTCTATTCACCCATTGAGAAATATCATCTCTGATTGCAGGTCTCTAATGAATAATTTTTCCAATATGAAGATCTATTATTGCTATAGAGAAGGAAACATGGTGGCCGATGCTTTGGCCAACAATGGAAGAACAATGAATGAGTCATTTGTAACTTTTGATGTTATTCCTCATTTTGTATTGGACCTTTTATTGACGGATATTGGAGGGATTTCATTCCCTAGACTTGTAAACACATCTATTTAACCCTTTCTACCAAAAAAAAAAAGAAAAGCCAACGGCATTGCTGGTGACACGTGTAAGGCTAGATATGGTCACAACCGCCTCGACTCGAATGGTTAGCTTAAAAACTAGGGTAAGGTAGGTACCTCCTCCTTCACAAAGAAAGAAAAACCTTATCTTGTTCTGCCTAATTGTCCTTATCGGTAAAAAAAGGTTGTTTTCCATTTTCTATCACTTTCTCGGGAAAAAAAAGGTTTTATTGTTAGATCTAGCTATTGCGATCATGGAGATGGAGTGCGTGACGGAGTTCCCTCATACGCATATGGATCGGCGACCTAGAAAGAGGCCGCGATTGGGCTGGGACGTTACACAGTTGCCGCCGCAGGTATTGTCTTTATATTCCTTTCCCTATGGATTTGATCTTTGATCTGTTCCGATTTGATCCTGACAGATCTGGTTAGTTATTTTCCCCTCTTTTTAGGGTTATCGGATTTGACTGTTGGTAGCATGTTTTAGGGGTTCTTTCTTTTGCTCAGATTTGCAAAAATTTTTTTCCTATATCCGATCAATTGAGATTATATGTAGCATAAGGTTTTTTTCTATCAAATTATAACATTTTATGATGTTTGCAAAAGGAATTTAGGTATTTTCAGGAATATATATTATACTTTGCACGAAGCTTTACTATGGAGTTTTTTAGGGATGAACATACAATTAAGCTTCTTTTAGATATTGTCACTCTATTTTTCTGTTCTTTCTGGTAATATTGGGTGGGTTATAGTTAGGTGGTATAAGGTAATGGTAAATGTGAACAAGTATTGATTTTAATGTCTTAGTGGTACAATGAATGGATGGCTGTGTGTAGGCTCAGGTAGGAATATTTTGTGCACAAGATGTTGGGAATGTGACAAGCTTTGCTCCTTCCACCGCAAGGGCACCCTCAGATTATACTAGTACTATTACTACTAGTTCTTCTCTAGTTGTAAAGGGTGGAGTGGATCGAAATGGTTCTCCCCCATGGCTAGAAGATGACAAGGATGGACATTACATGTTTGAGCTTGGAGATAATTTATCCTCTCGCTGTAATTTCACTTTTACCATTATTATAAACAGATTTACATGCATTAATAAGTTGATTGTACTATAATTCATGATAATTGGTGACAAGGAAATTTGATGAATAGATTAGGTCAAGTTTGGATGGTCTAGAATTTTGCATTTATCTAAGTTTTTTGACGCTCACATAAGAACTTTGAAAAGTGACCTTTCTTTTGAAGCCTTCTCATGCTAAATACGTATGAGGCTAATAAGTAAATGGAATATGTAAGAAAACTAGAAAAACTAAATGCAAGTCATCATTATTTCTGTTTTCTAATTCTCCTTTTTTTATGATTGCAGATAAGATACAGAGTAAAATGGGTGAAGGTATACTTAGTTGATCTTACTGCTTAGTTTGTCTACCTGTAGTTTGCTTGGTCTAACTGCTCCTACATCTTATGCTGCATCTGTTGCATTGCCTTTGTTTCTCCAGGTACCTTTGGTCAGGTATTAGAGTGTTGGGATAGAGAGAGGAAGGAAATGGTTGCCATTAAAATTGTCCGTGGAATAAAGAAGTATCGGGAAGCTGCCATGATTGAAATTGAGATGCTGCAACAGCTTGGTAAAAATGATAAAGGTGGCAATCGGTGAGTTATTCGTATATTGCATTTCCATTTTACTGCAGCTTTAACCTTCATAAGCAGCTTTTTTAAGCTGTTGTTGCAATGGTTAAATGGGTTCATTCCTTGCAGTTGTGTGCAAATACGGAACTGGTTTGACTATCGTAACCATATCTGTATTGTAAGTATATGATTGATTTGTAATGGATTTGCTTTCCCCAGCTCACCAATAATTAGGGGGTTAAAACTTGTGGGTGAATTTAAATGGTTTCGACAGGTGTTTGAGAAGCTTGGACCAAGCTTATACGATTTTCTACGGAAAAACAATTATCGCTCATTTCCCATTGACCTTGTCCGTGAGATTGGCAGACGACTATTGGAATGTGTAGCATGTGTGTAATAATTGCTAAGCTAGTTTCTCAAACTATCCCTTTTTATGTTGCCATTTTTCTGCTCTCCTTGTGTCTGCATGTAAAATCTAACATGCATTCCAGCATTTAATTTGTGTCTAAAGTCTTTTTTTTTCAATCAAATATCTGCACTTGCATTCAGAAGCATATTAGAATGGTGCTGATTTTTTGTACTCAATCTCTGGTTGCTAATTTTTTTTTCCCTGTGTTAACATTTGCAGTCATACATGATTTGCATCTGATACACACAGACTTGAAGCCAGAAAATGTTCTTCTAGTTTCTCCAGAGTATATCAAAGTTCCTGATTACAAGGTACTTCTTTTTCTGGTTTCCAATATTTTTCTTTGCAGCTGTTCCTTTACGAATATCCGCTTTACCCTATTACATAAATTAGGGGCATATTCTTTTGTTGATTCATTATATCTTTTACATATTGTTTTGGCCTAATGGTTCTCTGATATCATTTTAAAATTGTCAGAGTACATCAAGATCCCCAAAGGATAGTTCCTACTTCAAAAGAGTACCGAAATCTAGTGCTATTAAGGTAATAGATTTTGGTAGCACAACTTATGAGCGTCAAGATCAAACTTACATAGTGTCAACGCGTCATTATCGTGCCCCAGAGGTTATTCTTGGTATGTATTTTAAGGTTATTAATCTTATATATTATGATGGTTGTACATTGATGCTTTAGTAAATGGTTGGAAGATAGATACAAGTTTTGATACCGTGCTTTTTGTTTGTAGGTCTTGGATGGAGCTATCCTTGTGATATATGGAGTGTTGGGTGCATCTTAGTTGAATTATGCACGGTATGTTTTGAAATGGGTTCTTTGATTTTACAAGAAGATTACAAGTAATGCAAGCTGCATATGTAACTATTTATAATTTGACAGGGTGAGGCACTGTTTCAAACTCATGAGAATTTGGAGCATCTTGCCATGATGGAGCGATTATTGGGTTCACTACCTCAGCACATGCTGAAGAGAGCAGAGTGTGTATTCATGTCATTGAGTTTAGTACTATTTGTCTGTTTTTTCTCTGTTTACAAAAGATTATTAATGATTATTACAAAAACGTCCTTTTGCAGCCGGCATGCAGAGAAGTATGTTAGAAGGGGTAGATTGGATTGGCCAGATGGTGCTAACTCAAGAGAGAGTATTAAAGCTGTTCTTAAGCTACCCCGTCTCCAGGTTCTTATTCTTAAATCTCTTTCCTTTATTTCGTCTTTTTAGGATGTTATGCAGTTCTGTTTCCCTCATTCATGTTCTCTAATATGTTGTCCTTGTGATAATCATCGCAGAATCTGATAATGCAGCATGTAGACCATTCCGCTGGGAATTTAATACATCTATTGCAAGGATTGCTTAGGTATGACCCAATAGATAGGTTTACAGCTCGTGAAGCCCTAAGGCATCCCTTTTTCAGTAGGGAACAATTTAGGCGATGAGAATGGATGTCGTTGGGGTCTGGAAAATAGTTTGGTTAGATAGACCTCCAGTTTTTTCCTTTAACTGTAAATAAATATTTTTCAACCTGAAGTGCTTCTCACCCGAGCACCTATGGTGTGTCGTAAGTTGTATTCTAGTGCAAAGCCTGATTAGATGCTAACAATGACTCAATTTGTACCATTAGTTAAAGATTCAATAAATGGTTAGAATTCACTGTGCACTCTTTTCTGTTGTCTCTTTTTAACAGTAAATATTTACTGAACAAGCGTTTGCCTGTTCTGGGGAATGAATAAATATCCGAATTTGATCAAGCCTTCAATCTGGTCCTCATTAGTTGTGAAAAACCTCTTTTAAAACTTTGGGCTCTAATTTCATTTTTTGGGCTAATCTTATTTGTTTTTTCATATTTTTTTTGGAAAGTTATTTGGTTTTTTTTTTTTTTAGGAAAAAGATATAAATCTTTTATTTAGCTTGGAAAATCATTACATTACTGATAGAGTACAGCCAAGACTAAAATTCAGGGACTTCTTCCATCCAGACCCTATTCTCGGTCAGGGAAGAGCCATAAGCAGCCAACGCATGGGCAGTGTCATTGCATTCTCGACCAACATGACAAAAAGAACATAGAGCTAAGAAGCTTAAGCTTAAGTTCTTCATTATAAATCCCAATCGGCGAAAGGTCCAATGATGCCAAATTCACTTTCCTTATAACCGTCAGCGCATCACCCTCAACAATGATGTCTCGAAATCCCATCTCCCAAGCCCATTCAACAGCTTTAATAGCAGCTCTAGCCTTTGCAACAAATGCATTTGCGACATACCCCAATCTTTCCGCAATAGACCCCATCACGTCACCATTACTATCCCGACCGACAGCACCAAAGCTACCAGCTGATAAGGCGGCCTGGAAAGAGCCATCAAAGTTTATTTTAATAACCCCTGCCGGTGGTGCATTCCATCTCGCATTAAGCTTCGGTTTCGGCAAGATTGTCACCGCTTTTTGGCAACGTTGGAACTCCATAATGAAAGACCGGATAAACTCCACCGTGTGCTGTGGATTTCATCGGACTCCGTCATGAAATTCTGTGTTCCTATCATTCCAAACAGCCCAAGAAGTAATGAGAGCAATATCGCGCCATTTAGTATCTCCAAAGAAGCCATCCGTCGATCGAGAGCCATCTGCTAGCTCTTGGCTCATGTATTTTCCCCGAACCAAATCCCATACAGCATGTGCATGAACACATTCCAAGATAGCATGAGGACCTGTTTCTGCGAATTGTTTGCACCGAAAGCAAGTTTGGCCACCTCCATACCACGATGATAAAGGTTAACGGTAACAGGGAGAATATCCTGGGTCATACGCCAACCAAAGATCTTTACCTTAGGAGGCACATTAGCTTGCCAAACTGTTTGATAAACCTCCTTGTCATAAGCAATTGTTGTCGGATAAAAGCCTTTATTGTCATAATGCCATACCAACCTGTCAGCTATTGGAAATTTACTCAAACCAATGTGTCTAATAGCTAGAGAGTCCTCATCCGAGAAAGCTTGATCAAGAAGGTCCAAATTCCACCCTCCATGATTCGGCTTAATAAGATCAGAAACAACAGCATCTTCAGCAATATTTCCAATACCTGAAAGAGGTATAAAACCATCTAGCTTTGGAACCCATTTGTCCTTAAACACCCGGATATCTGCTCCATTGTCGACCCTCCATCGAACTCCATGCTCTAAGAGTGGTTTTGAGCTTAAAATGCTGCGCCAAGTATAAGAAGGATTCCATCCGAGTTTTGCAGCCAAAAAATTTGTTCTTGGGAAGTATCTAGCCTTTAAAACCCTGTAAGCTAAACTGTGATGATTGGTGAGTAATCTCCACCCCTGTTTAGCTAGCAAAGCCATATTAAAATGTTCCATATCACGGAAACCCATTCCTCCAGAATTCTTTGCTCTGCATAAATTCCTCCAACTCACCCAATACAAAGATCTTTTATCTATAGCTTGTTTCCACCAAAACCGTGACAATATGCCATTAATCTCGGTGCATAAAGACTTCGGAAGTGCAAAAACATTCATCGTATAGGTGGGGATGGCTTGGAGAACAGCTTTTATCATGACCTCTCTACCGCCCTGAGATAACATACGAACCTTCCAGCTTTGGAGCTTCTTTGAAATTCGGTCTTTTAGTGTACCAAAAATCTGCTGACGGTTTCTTCCCACCATTGCAGGTAAGTCTAAATATTTTTCAATGTAGTCCTGCTCAATAACCCCGAATAAATTTACAAGCTCATCTCTTCGACCCCGATCAACATTGCTACCAAAAATGATGGCTGATTTGTCAAAATTAATTTTTTGACCCGAGCACTCTTCATACCTCGTGAGTATATCGTTCACTCTTTTGCTGTCAACCAAATTTGCTTTGCCAAACAACAGGCTGTCATCAGCAAAAAATAAGTGATTCACTCTCGGTCCATTCCGACTAGCAGCCACTCCTCTCAATAGACCTCGATTTTGACTATCAAATAACAATGCAGATAGAGCCTCCGTACAGAAAAAAAAAATAAATACGGGGATAGAGGATCTCCTTGCCTTAAACCTCTGCCAGGACTAAAACCAGTTGTAACCTCACCATTAACAACCATTGAGAAAGACACCGATCGAACACAAACCATAATCATGCTAACCCATCGTACATCAAAACACATCCGCAACATAACAGCCTCCAGAAAATCCCACTCAACTCGATCATATGCTTTGCTCATATCCAATTTCAAAGCAAAGTAACCTTGCTTCCCTTTCTGATTGTTTCTTAACGTATGAAGAACTTCATAGGCCACCAAGATATTGTCAGTAATGAGCCGGCCAGGAACAAAGGCATTTTGTGTCTCACTGATACAAGTGGGAAGATACACTTTCAACCTGTTCACCAAAACTTTGGAAATAATTTTGTAAATTACATTACATAAGCTAATGGGTCGGAATTGAGTCATGTTTTTGGGCTCTTTGACTTTGGGAATTAAGGCTATGTGGGTATGATTAATCTCATGCAAAGAAAGATTGCCATTAAAAAAAATTCAAACAGAAATCAACAATATCACTACCTAACAAAGACCAATTTTTCTGAAAAAAAGAGAGCAGACATACCATCAGGACCTGGTGCCTTAGTGGGGTGCATTTGTTTGAGTGCAGAATGAATCTCCTCCGCTGTAAAATCTGAAAGAAGAAATGCGTTCATCTCTGTTGTAACTCGAGGTTGGATTTTCTCAAGAACATCGTTAAAATGCTTAGGTTCAGTAGAATTAAAGAGTTTCTGAAAATAGGTAGTAGCAGTCATTTGAATCTCATCAAGATCAGTTGTCCACCGACCATCCTCCCTTTCGATGCCTATAATGGCATTTTTCTTCCTCCTGCTACTTGCTTGGCCATGGAAATATTTAGTATTCCGATCTCCATCCCGAAGCCAATTTACTCTACTCCTTTGCATCCAATAAGACTCTTCTTCTTCCAATAATTTATTTAATTCAGCACTCGCTTACAGTCAAAATCAACTTTTGACAAAAATGATCTTCACAATGGTGAAGCATCTTATTTGAAAAGAGTTTTTGGGAGTTGGGACTGATTGAAAGTTAAAAGGGATTGCAAAAATCAAACCTTTTTTGAAAGACCATTCACTCTTAGAAAATATACGTAATAACACCTCTAACTCTAACTCTAAGTCAAAGCATGTAGCTCTTTCTAGAAAATCGAATAATTAGGCGTGACAAGTTTGAAATTTGATGATGAATGATGAATCAAAGTGTATGTTTCCCAACTTAATTTTACAGTTTATTTACGAAAAACGATTTAAGCCGAGTGAAACAATAAATCAATAAATATTTTTCTGTCATTCTTTGAAAGATTGATTTTTTTTTTTAAACACTTCTAAGTTCTCAACAGCACTTTTTACATAAGATATGCTAAACAGAAGTTTGGCTCCACCTCCATTGCAAAGTTCTACTATCTTATAATATACTAGTTAGCTACGCCCGCGTCATGCCGCAGGTTTTCGGAAATACGCTGAGATAGTAGTAAATTAAAGGAAATCTTGAATGTGATCAGATATAGTCAATCACTCTTGGTTAAATTAGCAACATGTAAGCTTGATGCAGACACATACATGAACTCTCGAAGTTTATAAGGATGAAAACAAAATCAAAACATACTTCAAGTTAAGGTGCCACATATTTAACAATACAATAAAATTGGTAATTTTCTCTTGAGATCGATTCACAAAGTGTGGTCTTGAGCTAATGCTTGGCTAAACCTTGGAAATTTTGATGTCATAATGCCTTTCAAATCCTCCTAGCCATTATCCCACCACAATAATTCTTGCTAAGAAGAATGCCCATGTTCACCTGTTTGTTCTTCCTGACCATTTCGTCAGGAATCGATGTTAGTGTCTGAACATTTTACAACTCTATCTGATATGCGAAGTAAGGACAAACAACAATTAATCATATCAAGAGAACACTCAAAAAAAAAAAAAAAACAGCTCATGATAAGAAAACTGGTTCAGCATATAATCGTCTCTCTCAATCATTGACAGCACTCTGTATCATCAAATCTCGAAGAGGGTTAAATGATTCTCACCTGGAAGAAACTCTAGCTCATTAAAACCCAAAAATGAATGAATGAGCAGTTCCATGCACAACGAATCATTGCAGAACACATTAACAAATTCTTAGTCATTGTTTGTAGGTTTCCCTTTAGCAAGAACTTGGAGCTCCATAACACAAATTCAATAGGCAGCCACTCAATGCAGCAACAAAGGAAAGCTGAGGATTTGAAAGAGCACTCCCCACCTGAATTCAGGCCACCAGAATAAAAAAAAAACAAAAACCAAGCATGGTCAGATAAGCATATGTTTAATAAACCCCTACCTCCAATAATAAATCATGATTAAACAACTATTCAACAAATTAGTTAGAAAAGGTAATAATTCTTTATGAAAATTTATTTTAATTTTGAATTTTCTGTTGAACAAAATGTGGATAAGGAAAAGCTAAATGCATGCCATCATAGCAGAGGGAAAAAAAAAGACACCTCAGCAGTCAACATAAGTTCTACCTAAATCCCTACCACAAAATGGTCACTTGACTTTGAAAGGCTTGATCGGTGTGTTGTGACCGAGCAATGGAAAACTTTATTCCCATATGCGAGTCTCTCTCATCTTGTCTTTAGCACATCGGATCATGTGCCCATATGTCTAAATACTGTGAAAAAGTCTGCTCCAGATAAGCAAAGAAAGAAAAAGCGAGGAAACACTTTGAATCGGCTTGGTGTAAAGAAAACCAATTTTTGGAGCAATTGGTATCGATATGGAATCATGGAGTAGGGGGTGATTTGCCGCACAAGTAAACATGTTACCACAGTATCCCAAATCTTGCAGGTTGCAGTCGTCCAAAGCCGTTCGAAATTCCATCATTTGAACTTCAGGTCTAGGCCTTCCACCATGCTTTTCCCAACCCCATAGCAATTCATTGAAATATCCTAAACAAACCCAATTGCTCACCTCATGATCTAACAATTTCCTAAGTAAATCCCAAGAAACAAATCTCCGACTAGTACTTGGTTCACCGTAGAAACTCGTCGATCGCCATTTTCCATCCCATTCTTTTCGTCAACCAGCATGTCAATGTGATTCTTTGAGAAACTAATCAAATCTAAATCAACATTATCATCCTAGAACATCGCAAGCCCCCCACTCCTTCCTTCAGAATCCACACCAAAACAAGAAGAAAAACCACAAACACTCCTAATACGATAATTTCCTAACAGGTAATTTAGTTTCAGAAATAAACATAACATTGGGAGCTTCTTTCCTGATAAGTTCCTTTAGAGTACGTGCTGCCTGTGGGTTCCCAAGCCCACAACAGTTCCAAGCTATGGCGATCATGGCTCTTGGCGGGCTGTCTCCCAGCCTCCGCCATTATATCATCAAAAGGAGTAGCTGTGTTACTTCTTTTAGACTTTTTCTCCCCACCATCTTCCTCCATAGCATCCGCCTTTCCATCAATGCTCTGTCCCACACGTTTTCCCAATAAAACGATACTGCCATCACTTTTGTTTTCTCATTGCTGCAATCTGCGAGGCATTAGTTTTTTCCGACGGGAAGTTGTTGAACGGGACGTTGAAGAAACAGCTGGCTCAGCATGTTCTTGAGCAGCTTGTAACTTAAAGCAAGTCTCATTTTTATGTTCTGCATCTTTAATCACCAAGCTCACTTCAGTTTGTGTCGCGCCCAAATTCCTACCCACAAAATCACTGGGCTTTTCATGGGTTATTAAAACTTTTGGAAGCCTATCATCCTTCTCTTTAAAATTTACCAAACCAATATTACCAACCAAAATCTCGCTTCCCCTCCTTTTCTCACGGGATACATTCCCCTCATTAATTTCCTTTCCATTCGTTACCTTAAACTTCGCATCAAAACGTGATCTTTCTTGCTCCAAAAAACCCGCAATATAAATTTCCTTATTTTTAGCCTTTGGATTCGAAAAAATAGCTTTCCCCTTTACTCTATCGTCTCCACCCACCACCAAAGCTAAATTATTCCGGTTACCCCTCCGAGCAGCTCCGGCATTCAGAAAGAGAGCTCTGTTTGTGTGTTTCCCTTCACTACTTACTGAGCTTCTGGCCTCCTTGACTCCCAGGCGTTTTCCGATCTGTTTGAAAGCCTCACTACCAACTTCTCTTTTCCTTTTTAGCGGCGAAGCACAAAGCCACGAACCATATGGGAAAATTCCATTGTTAATAATATCAGCTGCCCCAGGACTTTCACAATCTAAGTAATGATGCCCCAAAAAACCACAAACTTTGCAGAACAATGGTACTCTTTCATAGCTCAGTCTCCCCTTATGCAGACCTTCATCCCCTTTGACTGGTATGACTCACTTAAGAGGTTTTGTAATATCCATTAACACCCTTATTCGAAGAAAAGTTGACCATCCAAAGTCTCATCCACTTCTGCTAAATCTCCTATTCATTCCCCAATTGTCTTAGCCGTAGCCACTGATCGCATACCCATAGGCAAATCATACACCTGGATCCAAAACAAACTTTTGGTAAACGTGTACTGCTCTGGTCTCAGTTCCCCATCATATTCTGCAAAAAGAAGCAAACACTGATCGAAAGACCAAGGGCTACCATCGATAACCCTGCTCTGATCTGACTCAGAACCAAATTTGAACAGAAAAAGGCTGTCTTCCAGAGCAACAATTGTGACTTCCTTTGATAACTTCCATATATTCTTCATAGTATTCATGAAGGCTTGTTTGTTGAAAGCCTTGGTAATATACAATTTCCCAACCAACCAAAATTTCTCCCTTTCATCCTCCTTCTCTGATCTCGAAATCCCTTCAATAACATCTGCCTCCTCATCCTCCGTTAACTTTAGATGTTTCCACATCTCATCGATCTCGTCCGCCATCTCCTTAATCGAACCAAAATCCAAAACAAAAACCACTACAAACTCAAGAAACTCAAAAAACTCAGGACTGAACTAAGCACTTAAAGATGAAACTCAGGAAAACTTTCACTCGAAACAGGGACTCGGCACTCCTCCTTCAGAAAAAACTGAAGGAGACTTTGTTCCTTTTGTTGGTGATTTTTAATTGGTGGTTTCAACATGTTTTATGACATGTTTCAACATGTTTCATGTTTCAACAAAATACATTTTTACCCTTTAATTGGTGATTTTCTTTCAATACATTTTTACCTTAATCGGTGATTTTCTTTCAAATTGATAGTTTTAATTTTTGGTATTTAAGTATTTCGTTAATTGAGTTTGTCTCTTGAGTCAACTCGTGAGAAACTCAGAACTTTACATTATATTAAAAAAAAAATATCTTTATGGTTATATTTTTTGGTTATTTTAAAAGATAAACTATAATCAAAGAATTGTCATATATTGAGAAACATAGTCTATAAAATTTTTATAAAGAAGAAAAAAAATGGTATTGGTATTGTAGATATCCGATTGATTGCTTGAGGAACTTTAAGATCTTTGAATCATTTTGGATCAAATAATTCAAGCATTAAGGTAAAGTAGGGAAAAAAAAAGATTGGGTAATGTAAAATAGGAATACAAAGGTAAAGACAGAATTTTGTTTTTTGGATATACATCCGAAGATTCACTTCCAACAATAATGTCTCATTTGTGTACTATCGAAAGTCCCAAATCGAAATCAAGACCAAAGTTCTAATTCCTCTAATTTACAATCTCTCCTTATGTTAATGTGTCATATTATTGAAAATACCAACTTCACTTTAAATGAAAATAAAAATTGTAAACAAAAAAGCAAAAAAATATGAGTAAATTTTAATTCGAATTGTTTTAATGAATGTAAGCCTATACTTCTTGACCAAATTATTGAATTAAAATATCTTTCTTTTTACTAAAGGGAAATTATATTGAAAGATATATTTAAAAATTGATAAATTAATTTAATCTTACCAATTTATTTTGAATTAAATGTGATAAATACTCCATCTGTTCCTATTTATTTGTCATCACTCTGACCAAACAATTTCAACTTTGACCATCTTTTAAAAAATATATATAAACCAAAATAAAATTTTAAATAATACTTATAAACTTTGGAACACATTATTTTGAATGTAAGCCTATACTTCTTGACCAAATTATTGAATTAAAATATCTTTCTTTTTACTAAAGGGAAATTATATTGAAAGATATATTTAAAAAATTGATAAATTAGTTTAATCTTACCAATTTATTTTGAATTAAATGTGAGATATACTCCCTCTGTTCCTATTTATTTGTCATCACTCTGATCAAACAACTTCAACTTTGACCATCTTTTTAAAAAATATATAAACCAAAATAAAATTTTAAAATAATACTCATAAACTTTGGAATACAAGTTTTTTAAAGTATATTTTTTGAAATTTTAGTTCTACATATTTCTCTTTTAACTAATGAACAAAGTTGAAGTTATTTGCCCAAAGTGATGACAAATAAATAGGAACAGAGGGAGTATAAAACAAAATAATATAAATAAGAAACAATTTTAAATTTTTTTCCATTCTTCTCTAAATTAATGTTTTTTGGTGAACCCCTTCTAAATTAATTTGTACCATGAACTCATGCACTCCACTTCTCTTCAATTGAAAATTAACTAAAAGGACGATTGAAGCTCATCCAATATACTACTAAAGTAAATTAAGAGGAAAAGAAGGAAGAAATCAATTTGCTACAAAATACCCTACATAATCGGATTAGATATCAATTTTTTTTGGCCAAGCTTATATATCAATTTAAAAGTTAATTTTAAATAAAAGTTTAAGAATATATTTTAGATATTTCTTTTTATATTAAATTACTTATTAACCATTAAAATTTACTAAAATTTGAAAATTAGAAAGGGTATTTTAGATATTTCAGATCAAGGTTTTTAAAGTTTAGAATTATAGAGTATAAACCAAAATAAAATTTTAAAATAATACTCATAAACTTTGGAATACAAGCTTTTCAAAGTATATTTTTTGAAATTTTAGTTCTATATATTTTTCTTTTAACTAATGGTCAAAGTTAAAATTGTTTGACCAAATTGATGACAAATGAACAGGAACAGAGGGACTATAAAACAAAAATAATATTAATAAGAAACAATTTTAATTTTTTTCCCATTCTTCTAAATTCATTTTGTGTTTGGTGAACCCCTACTAAATTAATTTGTACCATGAACTCATGCACTCCACTTCTCTTCAATTGAAAATTTACTAAAAGGACTATTGAAGCTCATCCAATATACTACTAAAGTAAATTAAGGCTCCGCTTGGTTCACGGAAAATAGCTTCCAGAAAATATTTTTTTCGTTTTCTGGTGTTTAGTTCATAGAAAATTGTCTAGTCAAAGGAAAATGAAGGGTGAGTCAACGAAAAAATGGGCGTTTACACGGGAAAGGAGCGGAAGACAATTTCCCCAGCTTAAAACATTAAACTCATCAACCCTCCCCTTCTTTTTGGCCATACATAAACCCTCCCTTTACCTCATAAACCCTCCCTTTACCTCAACTTTCATCTTCCATTTCAATTATTCTACTGGAATCTCGCCACCGACAAACTGTGCTCTTTTCCGGCGACCACCTATTTGTTATTTCTCACTATTTCTTTCATTAATTTTGTTTTTCGTTCTTAAAATCCAAAACCCACAACGAGAGTAGCTCCATATCCACTCCAAGCCAAAAATTAAAATAAAAATCTAGAGACCCATAACCTTTTTACAAAGAATTTCACCTGGGACACAAACATTTTCTTGCTTTCATGATTTTACTTTGCAATAGGAATAGAGAGTTTGGGCTTTTGCACAATACCAGATTGGTTCAAGCAAAACGAATGGCATAATCAATAAAGGATTGACATGGGCAAAATCAAATGCTTGATGGGTTTTGATTTGTTTCTTTCTTTTATAATCAATTCGCATAGACTTCTAAATAACTCAATGGGTTTTATGCAAAAAATATCATTATTATGATAATTTTCCAGAAAATAACCAAACAACAGAAAATATTTTCAACCAAAACATCCAAAAACCAGAAAAAATCAAATTTTCCCGAAAATAAGATCATTTTCTGAAAATTATTTTCTGGAAGCTCATTTCAGTGAACCAAACGGAGCCTAAGAGGAAAAGAAGTAAGAAATCAATTTGCTACAAAATAGCCTACATAATTGGATTAGATATCAATTTTTGTTTGGCCAGACTTAGATATCAATTTAAAAGTTAATTTTGAAAAATAAAAGTTTAAGCATATATCTTAGATATTTCTTTTTATATTAAATTACCTATTAACCATTAAAATTTACTAAAATTTGAAAATTAGAAAGGGTGTTTTAGATATTTCAGATTTAAAGATATAATGTATAAAATATAAGGTCCCCGCTCAAGCAAAATTATTGGTAGATGATATGGCGGTAGTCATCTCTCGATCTCGAAAGCTAGCTCTTGGCTGCATATCCTGTTTTTCATAAATGACAATTAAGTATTATTCAGAAAACTAAATAGGTAGGAACTTCCCCCCAAGAATTAATATTAAAATCGATCAATATATATTATTCATTTTGAAAGGGAATCCTACCTTAACCAAATGATATCATTTAACAGTACATGAACGTCTCCTTTCTTTGATAAAAAGATGCCATAGCCATAGGAGTTCTTGAGGAGATTCTTACTATTTCATGGTTTAGATTTCCAAATGGAGACACCCTTATCTTTAATGGAGCCGATCAACATTGTAGCTAAACTTCAAAATCCATTGTTTCTATCTTTGATTCTCGTTTCTCTTTTGTGTTTTTGCTCAAATTAGTAGCAAAAAGAAGCAAACTTATTTGCCTCCATCCCCACCAAAGTTGCCAATCATCGGCAACATCCATCAATTTGGCAAACTTCCCCACCGCTCTCTCCAAGCCCTCTCTAGGAAGTATGGGTCTCTCATGCTTCTTCACTTGGGGCAGAATCCAACTCTCGTGGTTTCATCTGCTGAGATGGTCAAAGAAATGGTGAGAAATCATGATCTTGTTTTACTAAACAAACCCAGCCTGGCGGCTGCAAAAATCTTGTTTTATGGGTGCAAGGATATTGGGTTTGCACCTTATGGCGATTACTACAAACAAGCTAGGAAGCTCTGCGTGCTTGAGCTTTTGAGCCAACGAAGAGTTCACTCCTTTCAGTTCATAAGAGACGAAGAAGTTGAAGTTCTTAACAACAAAATCCGATCCGCCGCTCTTGGAGGAGACGCTATAAACCTAACAGAGATGTTGATGGCTGCTACGAATAACATTGTTTCTAGATGTGTTATCAGTCGGAAAGCCAAAGAAGAAAATGGTAGCAGCAAGTTTGGGGAGTCATCAAGAAGGGTGATGGTTCTTTTCACCAATCTTTGTATTGGGGATATGATTCCTTGTTTGAAGTGGTTGGATGTGATTACTGGATTTATTCCACGTTTGAAAGCAACTGCGGCGGAATTAGATGCATTTTTTGATCAGGTGATTGAGGAGCATCATAAGGCCTTGAAAGGAGATCATGAAGCTGATAAAAAGGACTTCATTTCTATTATCTTAGAACTTCAAAAAGATGGCTTGGTAGAAATGGAACTCGCTCAAGACAACATCAAGGCGATCTTATTGGTTTGTCAACAACTCTGTTTTTGATCTGTTTATATGTTTTTCGTTTTCCCAATCTTACCCATATCTCAAATTTCTTTTGTTTTCCTCCGACAATTTCAGGACATGTTTGCAGGAGGAACTGATACCACTTCAACAACAACAGAATGGCTGATGGCTGAACTCCTTAAGAATCCAAACGCCATGAAAAGGGTTCAATCAGAGGTGAGAAACGTGGTCGGAAATAAATCAAAGGTAGACATGAGCGATATAAGCAAAATGGACTACTTAAAATGAGTCATCAAAGAAACTTTAAGACTACATCCAGCTGTTGCATTCCTGGTTCGTCGAGGAACATCTGAAAGCATCAAATTGGGAGGTTACGACATTCCTCCCAATGCTACAGTTTTTGTCAATGTATGGGCAATTCAGAGGGATCCCAATTGGTGGGACAGGCCAGAGGAGTTCGTCCCAGAGAGGTTCGAGAATTCCACAGTTGACTTCAGAAGCCAAGATTTTCACTTCATCCCATTTGGCTGTGGAAGAAGGGATTGTCCTGGAATGGCTTTCGAGATTGCTTCCATTGAATATTTGATTGCCAACCTTCTTTATTGGTTTGATTGGAAATTGCCTCATGGACAATCTCCGGAGAATTTGGACATGAGTGAACTCTACGGCCTAACTGTGAACAAGAAATTCCCTCTTCGTCTTCTACCAATAGCTCATTCACGTCATATAATTTAGAGACCCATTTATACTTTGATCTGTACTTAAATAACATCATTTCTCTACATTTTCTTTCGGAAAATCGTTGTTCTTGTTTGTTGTTAGATTTATCCTTCGAAGAGAGTTTAGTGTTTTTTTTAAACAATAATTGTGGGAAACAGTTAATTAGTTTCACTTTGGACACGTTACTCAAAAAAAACGTTTCACTTTGGACACGGGCCGTGGCCGGCTGCTTTGGACTTGACTACAAATTTTTTTATACAATTTTATGTTTTCTTGTTTGTGGAGAGGCTAAATCTTTTTTATTGATAGGTGTTCATTTTTATTGATAGTTGTTAAAGATTCATATGTGAGGGAACTTCCCACATCATGAAGAGATAGTTTGTTAGAGTAGCTTATATATATGAAGGACCCATGAAATCATTAGTCTAAACTTTTGGGTTCAGATTGGTGTTCGACATGTATATGTGCTACTCGGTGGGCCTTGTCCTAGCAGATAGGGCCCGAACTTGTCATTTCTGACAAAAGGATAAAATTAAGAAATGCCCTCACCTAATTGCTCTGAGGGCGGCTAGAATTGTTTTCTTTGAAAAAGAAAACTATATAAAATATGAGTTCGGCTCCCCTCCAATACCTAATATTGTCCAATGATTTCCAATGCACTCTTGGATGATTGACACCAATTAAAAATTGTCTAAAATTAGGGTGAAGGGTTGAGATTAAATTATTACATAACCCTCATTTTCCACCGTTATATCACTTCTTTTCTCTTGTCTTCTCCTTTCTTCCTACCTCCTCCATCACAATAATTTTTTGTTGGGTTATTAACAGAAAACTTTGAGAATATATATATATATACACACACACATATACACACTATAATCTTATATGCCTTAGTTCTTATCAAGATTGGAATTGTTGATTAGGATATTAGCGGATCATACAGAGTCATCCCCAAGCTTAAAGAGTTGAACCTTAAAATCAAATTCTTCAACTCTATAATCTTTAATATACTAAACCAGAATGGGATTTTCTTGTTGCTAGGTTTGCTCCATCTGGTCCATCTCGACTTCTTTTTGCATTGGCAATTTTTTGTCTGGTGGTAATTTTTTTTTCTGTTGAGTGTTGTCGAGAAAGCAAGAAAGGTAAGAACTAAGAAGAGCAGACGGATTGAGAAGAAGAAAAAAATGAGATAATGGTGTGGAAAAAAAAAGAGATAATGGTGTAAATAGGGGTTATGTTAACTTTTTAATCTCAACCCCATCGGCAGGGTCGGGCCGGGTTTGGGTCGGGCCTAAACTTTGATTTATAGGTATAAGGCTTGTCCAAGCCCGGCCCGACCCGACTAAACGAGTCTAAACTTAAGTCCAAGCCCGTCCAATTAAAAAAAACTTTGTCCAAGACCTGTCCAAGTCCACTCGTTTAGTAATTAAATATATATTATTTATTTATTTTAAACTCATTATTTAATATTTAAAATATATTTATTATTTATTTAGTAATATATATTATATCTAAGATAGTAAATCTTAATTAACATATATAATTTTTATCAAAATAATTAATTTACACATCTAATAAATATTTTAACTAGCCAATCTAATTAAAAACAAATAAAATATTCTAATTATTTAACTATACGAGCTGGGCCGGGCTCGGGCCGGGCTTTTATGGCTAAGACCAAGCCCGGCATTTTATGAGCGGGCCTTAAAATTTTGTCCAAGCCTGTCCAACGGGCTTCAAATTTTTGTCCAAGTCCTCCCAAATATCGGGCGGGTAGCCCGGCCATTGAACAGGTCTAGTTTGCTCCATCTGGTCCATCTCGACTTCTTTTTCCATTGGCAATTTTTTGTTTGGTGGTAATTTTTTTTTTTTTCTGTTGAGTGTTGTCGAGAAAGCAAGAAAGGTAAGAACTAAGAAGAGCAGAGAGATTGAGAAGAAGAAAAAAATGAGATAATGGTGTGGAAAAAAAAAGTGATAACGGTGTAAATAGGGGTTATGTTAACTTTTTAATCTCAACCCTTCAATCTAATTTTAATAGGTGTCAATCATCCAAGAGCATATTGGAAATCATTAGACAATACTAGTATTGGAGGGGAGCTGGACCCATAAAATCTATACAATATATTATACTTTTTCCCTTTATTGCGTTTGGTTAGGGAATGTAACATTCCCATACCACATCACATTTTGTTGAAAAAAAATGAAAAATAATGTTCCCATAGGGAATATGGTCATGACCACATACCCACTAGTCTAGGAATGTGGATGGGAATGTCATACCCATCTATATAGATGATAATGTTACATTCCCATACCTCTTCTTGTGTTGTTTACTTTTGTGTCCCCTATTTAATTTAATCAACTATGGTTTGAAGAGGAATAAAGCATTATTAGTCATGGTATGGGAATGTTGTATGGGAATGTTACATTCCCTAACCAAACACAATAAAGGAATCCCGTAAGCTATACTAACGCCTCTCTCAAGCTTACGCGTGGACCCACGTCATTTTGACATCTGGATTTTACCCACTTGGTCTCATTGGATGACACTTTAAGCTTTTTTTTCCCTTATTTTTTTTTGTCACCCTTGGGCTTGGGTTGGGCTTAATGTTTTCTTTTTACTCGACCCTTTTGCTTCTTTGTTCTTCTCCCTTTTTCCCCTTTTTTGTCTTCCTCACTCACTTTTCTCTCATCTCCCTCCTCCATTTTCCAAAAACTCTCTCCAAATCTGACACTTGGCGTTGGGTTCTTCCATATTTTTGGCTAAGTTTCATCCTTTAATTTTTTTTGATTTGTTACCTTAAAACAACTTTGTTTGTTCACCTTGATTTTCCTCTTATTTCTTACTTTTTTCAATTCGTTCCATCAGTCATTCTTAAGTTTCTCTTTTGGTTTTTCCAGTTACATTGTTTCCTCGGATCTTGACATTAGGGTTCGTTGCTACTTCCGGTGGACTCGACCTCTTCTTCTCTCTCCCGATTGGTCATTCTTTACTTTGTTTATTTTCCGTTTTACTAATTTATATAAATTTCTCATTCTCGAATTTGTTTGCTTGCATTTTCAGTTTGCTTTTGTCTGCTTTGTTGGTCTTCTATTATTCACTCTTTTGGCTTTCACCTGTGGTTTTTCCACTGTCTTTTTTTTTCTTTGTTAATTTTCCTTTGCTTTGTTCAACTTAATGTGTGCAGTAATACATCATGGATCATAGTATATATACTACATATTATTTTTGTAGCAACGTGAAATTACTTAACAGTCCTTCCAACTTTTAATCTGGTGAGACCTTATCGCCCCATTTTAGTAATTTTTACAAACCATTAATTAACACTTAATTAAAAGAGTTATAAAACCAAACCATTAACTCGAAATAAAATCAACTCTTCAGATATTCATTGTTGTTATTCTATTTTTTGAGAACCGTTTTAGTTCATTGGGAATGATTCATAAGAAAGTCTTCCAGAATTTATTCTTGAAATCTAATTACAGAACAAGATGTTTCATTCCTTTAATTATTCAATACCTATCTATTCTCATCTTATCTTTAATATAGCAATTCTTTCTCTTGATTTTAATTAACATACTTTTTAAAAGAGAAACAAAATTTAAATTTACTGCTTTCACTGTTTTGTTGAAATACATTTTATTTAAGTTGGATTGTATGTGATTGGAGTTTGATTATTGTTATTAGACTATTTGCATTTTATGTTGAGTGAGAATTGCAGTACAAATCAAAGTGAATTTTTTTATTTTCAAATTGGATAAAATGATAGAATTTGCCTTTTTTAAAGACTAAGAATTGGAGTTAGCTTTCTTATGGTGTAGTAAGGAATTCTCCTTAATATGCTTACATCATAGCTAAATTTTAAACTCTTCAATTTCCATTACAGATTTAGATGTTACAAAAAAAAAATGCAAAGCCACAAAAGAAAGACTTTCACCTTATGTGTTTATTTTACAGTTTTAAATATTTAAGTTTATTTAATTCGGTAACAATAGTTTTCGCTAAATCGTGCAGTATAATACTGGAAAAACAAATATTTAAAGCACATTTTGTATCAATTCAAAGCATTGAGCTGTGAATTATGCTATATATAACTACATGTGTTTATCAATTTGGAATAAATACGGATAACTTTAACAATGTTTATTTTGCATTGTTAGAAAATGTCGAAATAAATTTACAATAAAGAATGAATTTTTGCTTTGATAAATATAAATGCTTTTTGTCCGTATTGCTGAACTTATTACCTTTAATATACTACTACTATTTAAGGTTAACCTGTTCCTTATTGTCAATATCAAACTACAACAGCTTATATGGAACCAACTTTTATTTTTAACAGAATCAAATTCATCCTAAAACTTCCTCTTTAAATTTTACTCACTGTAGAGCATAACTCCCATCAATCAATTTATATTGCATTAAAAATTTGGTACTCAACTTTTCCTACTCCTTTACATTACCAAACGATTCCTACTCCTTAACAACACTAAACTACACCAAAATTAAGGCAATTCATATAAAAGCAACTTTTAAACAATTCAAATTTCAAAATGCTCGACGCGCCAGCGCGAGCTACCTCTCTCGTTTGCATTATCATTATAGATTCCAATGTCAATTAAATAGGATCAAGAAAAAAAGAAAAGATCTTGGAAAAATGCCACATTAAGGAGTATGATAAAAATTCCGTTGATGTAGTTGGTCTTCAACCATTTGTTGATGTCTTTGAGTCTCAAATTACTAGGATTAATTGATTACACAGAAAAAGGATTATTTCATCTAAACTTTTGTCTAAGTCTTGTTATTCCTGTTCTCAACAATTCTATCCGCCAGTTTTCCCCTGCATCTCATGTGATTAGGAAAGATTATGTTGTGGGTAATCGAGCTCAGTTGCCGCAAAAAGATGAGCCGAAAGGAAACAAAAAAAAAATTCTGAATAGACTGTCTATAGTTCATTTTTTTCGTCACAATGTGAAGTCAGTTTAGCAAATTCATAATAAACTATTTAGACTTCACTTATGTTGTCACAAAGTGAAGCCAGTTAATACTAAATGGAATGTATATTACATGTTTGGTTTTTAATCGTCTCTATAAGTGGTTTTATTCTATCTTTACTATGTCCTTCTGTTTGTGTGTTGTCACCACTTCTATTGCTATTTTTTTTGCTTTGCATGTTGTATGCCTTAAGTTTTTGCTCTTTCAATCATTTGTCTGCGTTCAGTCACCATTTTCTTTTCTTGGGTTACTGTTTTTGATGCGCAAAGGACTTATAATTGCTCTGATACCAATTGATACGAATCTAGTTGTAATTGGTCCAAATCCACCTTTGCGACCTGCGAAAGATCAACTTGAATCACCAAACTTCTAGATGTGTATGTCGACAATCTTCACTTGATAAATCCTCCTTCATTCGTCGGCCTTAGACCCTCAATTCGACCTGCAATTGAACACCTAAGATCACAAGATTCACAAACAATTAAGCAATCACAACCTAATTGTTTGCTAGGACTCTACAAGATTGAAGAACCCTAAGTTTGCTCAAACTAGAACAATGAAGGCAAAGAAATCGATATGGGTATAAATCTCTCAACTTTATTGATTAACTTGACTTATGTTTACAAGAGATAAAAGAGCCCTTATATAGGGGAGGGGTTGGCGCATAACCTACTCCAAACCCAAATCCTAATCCTATAAGGGGCGACAATACATAAAGGAAGGAACAAGGAAATAGCCTACTCCTTGTCCTACTAGGAAAAGTAAATAACATTACATAATTAAGTAAGGATTGGACTTAGTCAAACAAGGCCCAACCCAATGTCTTCTAGACTAAATAAATAACTAATCTAAGATAGAATAAAGGCCCCAATGGCCGAATTACACAATACTAAGCCTAATGCTCATCGATGGATAACATGGTACACACTATGGAATCGTTTGGAATATTCCTTGGTGTGTGATCTTTAAATCGGTCCAATGAGTCTTCAATGGTCTTCAATTCTTCAAGATGAGATCTTATAAAACCCACTAAAGCTTCCTTAAACCTTTTAGCCCGAGCCCTTGTTATTGGACCCAACGGTATAGTTAAAGGATCATGTGGCCGGTTATGGCCGGGCATGGCCGAGTCATGTGGCCGGTTGTGGCCGGGCATGGCCTTGTCGCGTGGCCGGTGATGGCCGGACATCTCCAAGTCGCGTGGCCGGTCATGTGGCCGGTGTTGTGCGGCTTCTCCAAGCAATGGCCGGTCACAAGTGCTTCCATCTCCATGCTCCTCCAAGCTAGCATCGATGAAAACTCCATGATCTTCATTGGCTACAATGTGTTCTGCTAAGCCATGATAAGCCCTTGGCGCATCAGTTTTGATATGTTATTTAGTTTTTACCATTGTCCTTCTTTCATGCTTTGTTCCTATGTTGCTCAATGGTGGTTGATTCTTCCATTGTTTTTTCTTTATTATAATCACAACTTCTATCTTCTTTATCTTTTCTTCATTAGCTAATCTTATTAACTTTTAATATTGCCAAATCAGAGTTAGGCTCGCTCTCTTAGTGAAAGATGAGACTTCAAGGTTGAAATTGATGATCTTCGATGATTTAGCACAAGAACTTGCTCGGATCAACCTTCAAAGTATGCCAGCATGCAGAGACTCTACTACTGTTAAATTGCCTCAACAAGCATATGACATTCTTAACAATGAATATGAATTCACTGTTGGCCTCTCAAGGCAATCATTGAGGAGAGATGAGCTGAAGTTCAAAATATATGATTATAAATTGATTGAGAGTGAAGCTGCTAATAGAAATGGTCAGAGGAGCAAACAAATTGGTGAATCTCCAAGCCAACAGCCACTTACAGCAACAATTGAAGATCTTGCTCTACAAACTCCTTTGAAAGATCTCAGTGGAAGTCCAACTGTGGATCAAGATTCTCCTGCGTTGAAAAACACCATCAAACCAAGTGCAAGCATTGACAAAGAAGGCTCTCCTGCCAAGAAACAGAAACAGAGGTGAGCATATACAATTGCTAAAACTATATACTTAATCTCTTTATTCTATTATTATCTTTTTGACATCATGACTATATATATCTAATTTGATTATTGAACAACACAGTGCTATCAGAAAGCTGGACATGTGAATGCTCCCCTCCTATCTCTCTAGCCTACGCTAAAAGTTCTTTTGTTTAGACCACCTACAATGAACAAATCAAAAAAAGCGACGGCAACTCAAGGAGGAACGATATGTAATTCTCAACTTTTTGTGCGTGGCTCATGCCCTCCATATCTTTTGAATTTGGCAATGTATATATTGCTGTACGCTATATCTAAACAACATTTTGGATAATTAGAGCCATAAAAATTAAAAACAGCATATGGCTATGGTCGAATCAATTAATATATCTAAAAATATATTTTGTTGATATTGATCACCGTATATCATAATTCTTACCCTATGAAATGCATGTTGCCTTACATTAGTGTATAATTGTCCTTACCAAAACATTATTCTAAACCGGCTAAATAACACACATCATCTTCACAAGCAAAATTCAATTAATATACAAATAAATGCGCGGGCCAAAATCTTGTACAGTATATTAAAGTTGAGGTGCAACAACAATAGTAGATGGGTGCCACCTCACCCTCCCAATTTTCCTTTTTTTCTTAAAAGAATTTAGATTGATGAGTTATTTATCAAATAATCCCTAATACTGTTCTACTCTATACTATTTAGTCCTTTTACCCTTCAAATTAAGTCTTTTTTTTTTGTTTTATTTGTCCGATTAAGGTGATTCAAGTGTCTCTTAAAAGGTAATTCCATGATATCTACAACTTTCATGAAGGCTCAAAAGCTAATTTCTATGTTTCAAAATCTAAATAATGCTTTCGAAATTGTAATGGTTTCGATTAACGGTCTATTTAATATTATATAATTGTTAATCCGGATGTGCGATTAAAGTTATTCAGTTGCAACTATGGATTTCTAATAGTTTGCGAAAGCTAGAAACTGCGAGATGGCAATAGTCACAGTGTATGGATTATTTAATCATCACTGGAGATGATGAAAAAGAAATTTGGCAAGTCGGAAGTAATCTATGTATACGTTTCTAAATGAAAGAACTGTTAAAATTCACCTCCTACTCTCTAGATTTTACTAAGGTTTCAGTTACCTAATTGGTTTTGCAAAATCCGGTACCTATTCTAGATTTTATATATTTTGTTAGTTACCAAATTGGCTTGCCAATTTACAGCCATAATTTTGCTGCACAACCATCGGTAAAGTTAGGTTAGAATTAAGGCAAAATTCAGCCAAGTTTAACACTATATATTCTAGATTTTTCTAAGCCTTGTTAGGTACCTAATTGGCTTGGTATCCGGCCAAGTTTGGATGTGTTTAGGTCTGTTAGCTAGACATTAATAGTGTTAGGCAAAGTTAGTTCACATTGCTATAGCTGCTTGCCTATATAAAGAACTCAATTGCAAGGGGCAAGTCGTTGAGAGCAACTGAGAGCAAGTGGATTGGAGAGCAGCAGAGCAATTGCAAGTATTGTGTAGAGCAATTGTGAGGTGGTGTCGTGGAGAGAGTGAGCAATTATAGTTTAGTGAGAGCTAAGTGTAAGAGAGTCATTTGTATTTTGTATTTTCTCTTAGTAATAATAAAATTAAGCTATTTTCTCACTAGCCAAGCCAACAATTTGGTATAAAGAGCTAGGCGGTCAAGGGCCATTTGTTGGGAAAACGTGGAGACTTTGCCAGTTACAGTCTGGGACTATGAAGGTACTTTGGTCTGGGACCAATTCAAGAGAAGTGCAGGGCACTTTTCTCAAGTTACCATGGCAGATATTTCTACCAACTTTAGCACCATCGCGAAGCTCAACACCACCAATTATAATACGTGGAGCACATGTATCAAATTTTACTTGCTCTGTCAAGACTTATGGGAGATCGTTGCCGGACACAACACAACCCCACCAACACCAACGACCGATGAGGAAGAATGATACGAATCTAGTTGTATTAGATTCAAATCCACCCTTTGAATATCCACCAAAGACGACTTGAACTTCTTCAACTCCTAGACTTGTATGTCGATGACCTTCACAAGGCAATTCCTCCTCTTTCGCCGGCCTTAAGCACTCAATTAGACCTGCAATTGAATTCTCAAGATCACAAGATTCACAAACAACTAAGTTATCTCAACCTAATTGCTTGCTAGGACTCTACAAGATGAAGAACCCTAAGTTTGCTCAAACTAGAACAATGAAGCCAAAGAAATCGATATGGGTATAAACCTCTCAACTTTATTGATTAACTTGACTTCAACTTTTACAAGAGATATTGGTGGCCTTATATAGTGATAGGGTCAACCAAAATCCTAAAATAAATCCTAATTTTCATCCAAATATAAGGGCTAGGGAAAAACTAGTCCTTGCCCAACTAGAAAAAGGAAATAAAGACATAATTAAACAAGGATTGGACTTAGTCAACCAAGTCCCAATCTAAATAAGGTCCAAACTTAAAAATAAGCTAATCTAAGATAGAATTAAGCCCAAACAAAGATAACTAATGATAATGGGCTCATGCCATGATGTCAATCCGGCCATCTAGAATCAATAGCAAGCAATGTGATGAACTTGTAATTGATTTGTAAATTCTTGCCCAAATCATCACCAAAGCTCTTCAATTAAACTTCAATGGTCTTCAAGTCTTCAAGATGAGTTCGAAGAAGGCCCATGAGTAAATCCTTGAATCTCTTAGCTCTTGCTCTTGTCATCGGACCTAATGGCATCTTCAAATGATCAAATGGCATCTTAATGGCATCTTCTTGGTGAATTGTGATTCCATCCTCTCCTTTAAGCTTGTCCACGCTTCCTTGCAGCCCTTGATCATCCTTTTCAAGCTCTCCATGCTTGTCTTCAAGTCCATAAAAAATCCTTGGCGCATCATTCCTTCCATGATAAGCCTTGGGCGCATCATTCCCACCCCCTTGAAGAAGATTTGTCCTCAAATCTTGCTTGTATTGCACCACATATGGATGAAATTCAATCTCTTTAATGGGTGGAAATCCACTAGGAATTTTCCCACAAAAGTAAGCTATGGGCTTCTCTCCTTGCATCAAAACAACTCCAATTTCTACAAAATCACTCAAAAGAGACATAATATTGCTTGGAATATCTCCAGCCAAGTTGTTAGTACCCATTAGTGTATTTCGAAACAAAGGTAAGATCAAATCAGAATTATCATGCAAAGCACTCTTAATCTCACTTTTAGTAGCTAACATACACTCTTTAACAACTTTCCTAGAACTAGCATGCTTATCAACCAAATCAGTTTTGCCTTCAACGCAATTCACATTCAAATTAGCATGTTTAGTCTTTTCTTTAGTCCTAAAATCAGATTCCATCTTAGCAAATTCCTCTTTCAATTTTAATTGATCTTTTAAAGCTTCTTGAGGTGATAAAGGAATCAAGGTAATAGGACGCTTACCACACATAAAGGAATACTTATTTGTTTCACCATCATGATGGACCTTGTTGTCACATAAAGGAATACTTATTTGTTTCACCATCATGATGGACCTTGTTGTCATATTGCCATGGACGTCCAAGTAGAACATGACATGCTTGCATCGGTAGTACATCACAAAGCACCTCACCATTGTACCTGCCCAAAGAAAGAGAAACTAAAACTTGTTTGTTAACCTTAATCTCCTCTCTATCATTGAACCATCTTAAACTATAGGGTTTAGGGTGTTTAGTGGTGGATAACGCAAGCTCCTTCACCAAATACACACTAGCTATATTTGTGCAACTTCCTCCATCAATGATCACACTACTAGGCTTCCCATTCGCATACATCCTAGTATGAAACAAATTCTCCCTTTGATTTTGCACATCTCCTTTAACATAGGCACTTAAAGTTCTCCTTGCAACTAAATTCAAGAGTGCCGGTGTTGAACCTTCACTATCATCATCATCGGTTTGTACCTCTACTTCATCATCTCCATCTCCACTTGATCCAAGTGCAATATCCTCATCTTCACTTACGATTTCACCATTGTCATTAGTAAGCATGAATTTCTTGTTAACACAATCCCTTGCAAAGTGCCCATATCCTTGACACTTGAAACACTTTACATAGTTCTTAGAAGATGAACTTGATGAAGACTTAGAATTGGTTTTAGGGGTAACTCCCTTTTGCGCAGACTCCTTTTCTTTTGATGACTTGTCATCCTTCTTGATTGGAGTTTTCCATGAGCTTGATGATGATGAAAAGCTCTTCTTATTCCTCTTTACTTGACTCTCGGCCTTCAAAGCATGTTGAAGTAATTCCTCAACATCATAGTGTTGTTGCATCTCCACAATATCATGAATTTCTCTATTCAATCCCGCCATAAACCTAGCTATAGTAGCTTGTGGAGCTTCATCAACCTCGGCCCTAGACATTAACAACATCATCTCGGAGTAGTATTCATCAACACTCATAGTTCCTTGCCTCAAAGACTGCAACTCTTGGTAGAGGCCATTAGTGTAAAAGCTTGGAACAAACCTCTTCCTCATAAGACTCTTTAACGACAACCATGTATCAATAGGTCTTTCCAAATTTCTCCTTCTTGCTTGCACTAGTTGATTCCACCGATTCAAAGCATTCTCCGTGAATTCAAGAGTAGCAATTTGCACCTTCTTTGGTTCGGCATGAGGATAGTAATCGAAATACATATCCAATTTTGATTCCCACTCCAAATAATCGGATAGAGACCCTCTCCCATTGAATTTAGGGATTTTGTATTTGATGTTGTCTTTAATCTATTCTCTTTCAATTCCCCTCCTAGGCCGCAAATTCTTATTGATTGCTTGGCCTCCAAGCTCTTGTTGCCTCAATCTTTCCATGGGGTCGATTCTAGCAATTTGCCTCGGTGGTGGAAGCTAAATCCTCTCATTGTTTTGTGCGGCATTAGCCCTTTGTTGAGGTGGTTGAGCTTGTTGATTTTGGCCATCCTTTACTTGTTGGACATCATTGGCCAAGGCATCGAATTTAGTATCCATATTGTCTAAACGTTGCATTAGAGCTTGCAACATAGCAGCCACGTTGGCTTGTTCTTGTTCTCCTTCCATAATACCTACAAAAAGAACAAAGATTAGTAGTAAAAATCCTCACAAGTGTGTATGTGCTTATACCTTTGACTTGTGCTCTCGTGTTTGTACTCAAGTCCTATGGATTGGCGGTCCACTACTCTCTTAATGATCTCACAAGATTTGCCTTTTACTAGCTTCAATAGGCCTAATAAGAGCAACTCCTAGAGCACTCCTTTATTCTCGTGACCTACTTGAGGAACAAACAATTAGTAGCAAAGTTATTTGTGAATCAAAAGAAAGGTGATCTTAAACCAAACCAAACCATTTAATGCAGGCTCCTTATGTCGAATTCCTCCTCCAAAGTTGCTGCACAAAAACTCAATCAAGCACAAATCACAATATCAAATCTGTTAGCATAAACCCTAGTACCACTTGTCTCCTATTTTGTACCACTTGAATCCAATAGGGTTTGTAACCTGAAATTCTTCAAATCAAATCACCATTAACAGCAAAAGCAACCCAAGGATCTCAATTACACAAGCAATTAGAGTTATTGCAACTAATTAGATCAATTGCACAAGAAAACCCTAATCCCCAAATTTCCCAAACTAAAAACCTGGTTCCTGAAAAATATCGATAACGGCACAGATTTTTTTGATTTTTTTCAATATTTTTCCCAGAAAGATCACACCAAAATAAGTCTATAGCTCAAATTTCACAGCTTTCCGAACTCAAACGAATCCAGAACAAAAATCACAAGTTTCTGGTCGAAAATTTTTTTTTTTCGATATAACTACTAGTTATAAGGGACTCAAATATGAAATTTCAAAGCAAAAAGATGTAAGATGAATCGGCTATGAATTTTCAAAATTTCTGAATTTTTGGAACTATATGGTACGATAAGAACAAGATAAAGTTTGATGGATGAAAACTTGATGAATGATGTATAGAAGGATAGATTTACCAATTGAAGATGACAACCTATGCTCTGATTACCAATTGATACGAATCTAGTTGTATTAGATTCAAATCCAACCTTTGAATATCCACCAAAGTCGACTTGAACTTCTTCAACTCCTAGATTTGTATGTCGATGATTTTCACAAAGCTATCCCTCCTCTTTCGTCGGCCTTAAGCACTCAATTAGACCTGCAATTGAATTCTCAAGATCACAAGATTCACAAACAACTAAGTTATCTCAACCTAATTGCTTGCTAGGACTCTACAAGATGAAGAACCCTAAGTTTGCTCAAACTAGAACAATGAAGCCAAAGAAATCGATATGGGTATAAACCTCTCAACTTTATTGATTAACTTGACTTCAACTTTTACAAGAGATATTGGTGGCCTTATATAGTGATAGGGTCAACCAAAATCCTAAAATAAATCCATATTTTCGTCCAAATATAAGGGCTAGGAAAAAACTAGTCCTTGCCCAACTAGAAAAAGGAAATAAAGACATAATTAAACAAGGATTGGACTTAGTCAACCAAGTCCCAATCCAAATAAGGTCCAAACTTAAAAATAAGCTAATCTAAGATAGAATTAAGCCTAAACAAAGATAACTAATGATAATGGGCTCATGCCATGATGTCAATCCGGCCATCTAGAATCAATAGCAAGCAATGTGATGAACTTGTAATTGATTTGTAATTTCTTGCCCAAATCATCACCAAAGCTCTTCAATTGAACTTCAATGGTCTTCAAGTCTTCAAGATGAGTTCGAAGAAGGCCCATGAGTAAATCCTTGAATCTCTTAGCTCTTGCTCTTGTCATCGGACCTAATGGCATCTTCAAAGGATCAAATGGCATCTTAATGGCATCTTCTTGGTGAATTGTGATTCCATGCTCTCCTTGAAGCTTGTCCACGCTTCCTTGCAGCCCTTGATCATCCTTTCCAAGCTCTCCATGCTTGTCTTCAAGTCCATAAAAAATCCTTGGTGCATCATTCCTTCCATGATAAGCCTTAGGCGCATCAAAGAAGCAAAGAAGTGGAAGATTAAAGCCGGAAAGGCGATGTACGTGTTGTCGGTTACCATCGAGGATGGTTTTCTCCACCACATCAAGGATGCCCGTACACCAAAAGAAGCATGGGACACACTCACAACCTTGCTTGCGAAAAAGAACGATGCAAAACTCCAACAGTTGGAGAATGAGCTCCTATCAATCTCACAACAAAATATGCCGGTGAGTGAATATTTTTCAAAAGTAAAATTACTTTGTGATGAAATTTCCAAATTAGATCCAAATAATGTGATCACCGAGACACGAATGAGAAGGATCATCATCCATGGCTTGAGACCGGAATACCATGGAATTGTCACGGCTACTCGCGGTTGGGAGAAGGAACCTACACTAACCGATTTGGAAAATATTCTTGTTAATCAAGAGACTTTGGATAAGCAATCTAAAGTCTCCATAAAAGATGATGAGAAGGCTCTCTTTATTAAAAAGGGAGTGGCTAAGGAAGCTGAAAGCTCGAGAAGTAGACAAGGTTGGCGGAGAGGCCAACGTGGGAGACATCCACAACGAGGGGGAGCTCAACCTGTTCGAGACAAAGACGACAATGAAGAAAAGAGACATCGTCGTCTAAATGACAAATGCTACAACTGCGGCAAGGTTGGCCACTTTGCACGAGATTGTCGATCAAAGCATGTGCAAGGTAATGTTGCAACCTTCGTCAGGAAGGAAAACAATAATGAAGAAGAATGGGATTTCCAAGTATCTTTCGCTATTGATGAACTTGAAGAGATTGCAGTAGGATGCACCTTTGAGCCCGAAGAAGAAGCATCTTCGTGGTGGTCATCAGAAGCAGTGTCATTGTTAAAGTCAAAGGAAATTTGAGGAAAGAAGAATGGTAGAGCAGATCGAGACTACGCCAAGGCAAGAGGAGAATGAAGACCTTGTGGTGGAGCAATCTCTAACAAGGGTTGGTGATGAAGATAAGCCCTTTGAAGAAAAAGAGGTTGAAGAAGAAGTTGTTCAACCAGTTTCTCGAAGATCGTCGAGACAGTGGAAACCAAATCCAAAGTATATGCAAATGCTGCTTTAGTTAAAGAAACATGCTTGGCGGAACCAACAACGTATGAGGAGGTATCTAGAAAAGTGGAATGGAGGAAGGCTATGGAAGAAGAAATTCAAGCCTTGAACTAGAGTGAGAGATGGGAACTAGTCCCAAAGCCAAAGAATGCTGAACCCATATCATGTAAATGGGTTTACAAGGTGAAGACACGTCCAAATGGGGCGATAGAAAGATACAAGGCGCGACTAGTGGCTCGTTGCTTTTCTCAGCAGTATGGAGTGGACTATGATGAGACATTTAGTCCAGTTGCAAAGATTACAACAGTTCGAGTACTACTTGCACTTGCAGCAAGTAAGTCGTGGAAGCTATGGCAGATGGATGTGAAGAATGCGTTCTTGCATGGAGAGCTAGACCGAGAAATCTATATGGAGCAACCCAAGGGGTTCGAAAGCAAGGATCATCCAACTTATGTGTGCAAGTTGAAAAAGGCGCTTTATGGATTGAAGCAAGCGCCAAGAGCTTGGTACGGGAAGATTGTCGAATTCCTAGTACAAAGTGGATATTCGGTTGCAGCTACCGATTCCAATTTGTTCGTGAGAGTTAAAAATGGCAAGCTAGCAATTGTTTTGGTGTATGTAGATGATCTAATCATCACTGGGGATGATGATGCAGAAATTCAACAAATAAAGGGCAATCTTTGAGTCCGTTTTCAAATGAAAGAGCTTGGAGAGCTTAATCACTTCCTTGGTCTAGAAGTGTAGCGAACAAATGATGGAATATTATTATGCCAGCACAAGTATGCAAAAGATCTTCTACAGAAGTTTGGGATGGCCGACTGTAAGCCAATATCTACACCTATGGAAGTCAATGCAAAATTGTGCAGCGAAGAAGGCAAGGAGTTGGAAAATCCAACAATCTACAGGGAACTTGTGGGTAGTCTTATCTATCTCATATTGTCAAGACCCGACATTGCATTCGCAGTTGCAGTGGCTAGCCGATTCATGGAGGAACCGCAAAAACCGCATTTTGACGCGGTGAAAAGAATTTTAAGGTATGTAAAAGGAACTACTAAATTTGGAATTCTATATGAAAAGGGAGTTCCGTGTCAAGTTGTTGGGTACTGTGATGCCGACTATGGTGGAGATCATGACACAAGGCGATCAACAACTGGCTACATGTTTAGCCTTGGATCTGCCACAATTTCTTGGTGTAGCAAAAGACAACCTACAGTTTTGTTGTCAACTACAGAAGCAGACTATAGAGCAGCGGCTATGGCGGCACAAGAAAGTACATGGCTCGTGCAATTGCTAAAAGATTTGCATCAATCATTTGATTCACCAGTGCGGCTTCATTGTGATAACCAGTCCGCAATATGCTTGGCGATAAATCCGGTGTTTCACTCCAGAACCAAGCATGTTGAGATACATTATCATTTTGTTCGGGAAAAAGTACTTCAAGGAGAAATTGAAGTAAAATATGCCAAGACTGAAGACCAAGTTGCAGACGTGTTTACCAAAGGAATTAATGGTTCAAAATTTAAAGAGTTCCGAAGGTGACTTGGAATGACCACAAAGCCAACAGTTGAAGAGAGTAGTCGTTCAGGGGGAGTGTTAAAATTCAACTCCTACTCTCTAGATTTTACTAAGGTTTTAGTTACCTAATTGGTTTTGCAAAATCCGGTACCCATTCTAGATTTTATATATTTTGTTAGTTACCGAATTGGCTTGCCAATTTACAGCCATAATTTTGCTGCACAGCCATTGGTAAAGTTAGGTTAGAATTAAGGCAAAATTCAGCCAAGTTTAACACTATATATTCTAGATTTTTCTAAGCCTTGTTAGGTACCTAATTGGCTTGGTATCCGGCCAAGTTTGGATGTGTTTAGGTATGTTAGCTAGACATTAATAGTGTTAGGCAAAGTTAGTTCACATTGTTATAGCTGCTTGCCTATATAAAGAACTCAATTGCAAGGGGCAAGTCGTGGATAGCAACTGAGAGCAAGTGGCGTGGAGAGCAGCAGAGCAATTGCAAGTATTGTGTAGAGCAATTGTGAGGTGGTGTCGTGGAGAGAGTGAGCAATTATAGTTTAGTGAGAGCTAAGTGTAAGAGAGCCATTTGTATTTTGTATTTTCTCTTAGTAATAATAAAATTAAGCTATTTGCTCACTAGCCAAGCCAACAAGAACTTGGAGCGCTAAATCAGTTCCTTAGTCTAGAAGTGCTTTGGAAGGAGGACATGATATCTTGTGCCAGTATAAGTATGCAAGAGATCTTTTACACAAGTTCAGGATGGCCGATTGCAAGCCAATATCAAGACCAATGGAAGCAAATGCAAAATTGTGTGGTGAAGAAGGCAAGGAGTTAGAAGATCCAACAGTTTATAGTCTACCTTACATTGACAAGACCTGATGTTGCATTTGTAGTTGGAGTGGTTAGCTTGTTCATGGAGAAGCCAAGGAAGCCTCACTTTTATGCCGTAAAAATTTAAGGTACGTAAAAGGGGCTATTGATTTTGGTCTTTTCTACAAGAAGGGAGTTCCATGTCAAGTTATTGGATATTCCAATGCCCACTACGCTGGAGATCATGACACAAGGCTGTCGGCAGCGGGTTACATGTTCAGTCTTGGATCCGCCATAATTTCTTGGTGTAGCAAGAGACAAGCAACAACTATGGTGGCACAAGAAAGCACGTGGTTGGTGTAATTATTAAAGGATTTGCACGGGTCATTTGATTCACTGGTGCAACTTTATTGTGATAATCAGTCTGCAATTCGTCTGAAAAAAAAATCCAGTGTTTTATGCAAGAACAAAGCTTGTGGAGATACATTACCATTTTTTGCCAGAGAAAGTTGCAGATGTGTTCACTAAAGAATGAATGCTTCAAAATTTGAAGAATTTAGAATGCGATTTGGGATGACTGTAAAGCTCACCAATTGGAGAAAGTAGTCCGTGAGGGGGAGTAGACATGTTGATAGGCCGGGCTCACAAAATGGGCCTATAGTTTTGTCTAGACCTGTTCATGGGCCGGGTCGGGTTTAACCTTGAGATTAAGGCCATTAGTGTTGTCCAAGCCAGACCCATTTATAAAACGGGTCTCAAACTTTTGTCCAAGCCCGATCCATATATCAAATATTTAGACAAAGACCCGTCCAAAAGCCCGTCTAATATTTTTTTTAATAATTATTTTAAGAATTAAATTATATTAATTAATTGTATAAATATAATTATAAATAATATAAAATATGATATATACTACCTTTAATATACTATTCTTATTGATAATAAGATTTTCTACATATATTATTCATCTTTTTCTTATTTAAGATACAGTGTACGTATAAATTATATTTAATATATATTATATATCAACAAATAAAAAATAAAAACAAGCATATTTCATTAATCGGGCCGGGCCCGGGCTGGGCTTGCAATTTTATTGTGATAAACGGGCTTGCTATTTTTGTACAAGCCCAAATGAGCTTAAAATTATTGTCCAAGCCCTTTAAAATATCGGGCGGGCTTACGGGCTTGAGGGAGTACCCCAACCCTTGAACAACTCTAGTTTTGTCCAAGATCTGTCTATATTCTTAAAGACATGACCAATGTCCACACAAACCCACCCATATTTAATTTTTAAATAAAATAATAATTTAAATTTATTTAATAATAAAAATTAAAAACCAAAACACAAATAATTTAATAAAATAAAATAAAATAAATATAAATAAGTTTAAATAAATAAATTAGGTTTTTGTAATGATTTCCAAGTTCAAATTAAGCTACACATAATTTTTTTTAACATTATTATAAATAAATATAAATAATAAATAATTTATAATATATATATATATATCTGTGTGTGTGTGTGTGTGTAATTCAGGTTGGGACGATTCGGGTCTGGGCTCGGGCCTAAAACATGAAAACTAACGCTCCACCATTTTTAAAAACGGGTCTTCTCCTTTTGTCCAAGACCCGATATATCGGAATTTTTATGTTTGTCCAAGTCCTCTCAAATATCAAGCGGACCTTCAGATTTGCACGTGTAACGTTACCCTTTGGACAAGTCTAAGGGAGAGGAAGAGTGTTAGAAATCACCAACTCTTGAACTCTCTAGACATTCTTTTATTGCCGCCATAGTGGAACATTGTTGATGCATGTAGGTTTTTCTCTAGATAGAAAAGAAAAAACTAGTAAAAGTTACTTTGCAAAGTCGGCATGGTTAAGTCGGTTTGTAAAAGCTTTATATGTGAACCGACTCAAGCCATTATAGGAGCATAGGCCAATTAGTAAGTGAGCATGCATGACATAGGTGAGGAAGTGAAGGTGTGAGTGTGAGCAAGAAATAGTGGAGAGGTGTGAGTGCTGTAGTAAGCAAGAGAGCTACTGTAAGCACGAGTTTTGTACGTGAGTTGCGAAGTTGATGTTGTAAAATATTGTTGGAGGAGAAAGAAGAAATGAAACGACTTTGAGGCGTGACGGAAGTCACTTTCTTAAAGGGTTTTATTCCCTCTAGGATTACAACAAAGCCACAAACTCTCCAATCATAAGCAGTGAAAATAGTTAATAGACTCTCTATTTTTCTCATGTCATTTCTACTTTTATAAATAGCAAAGTAGAGGTCCTTTATATAATTGATAAACCGATGTGTCTTTTCATAAACACAACTTTATATAAATACATATATTTTCACAAGAGAACTCTTGATTCATGAATAATTACAATATTCATCTCTTGATTCATGAATAATCACAATATTCATTAATGACTTTTCATCAACTAAATTGTATTGGTAAATAATCATCATATTTAATTACCAACATTCTAAACTATCAACAATCCCCCACTAGTTTGGAATGTTGACGTTTATTCTTTAACTTTTTCACACAAATAAATATTATGAATACAAGAAGGTATCTCTCGATTTAAACCTTCAATTAGTGTATATACCTTAAAGTCTTAACGAAGATTGTCGGTATCTGCAGATTAAACCACAACTTCTAGTGTTAAAACCGAAGATATAACACACATAACATTCATTTATTCTTATGTTAGAGGCTTAAACGCTTTTAGCACTATTATGGCCATGTGCTTATCCGTTTCATAAACATTTACAAGAAAGAATCCCAATTCTCCTTGTTGAAGCGGCACCACTTCTATGTTTATATAGGTGGAGTTCTTTCTTTTATGTCCCCATTGCTTTGGACATTTAACATCATATTGTAACTCCATCAAGAGTAAAAACTCATCATCTACTTTCGCAATGGACTACACTAGTATCCTTAGGTCATTTTGAATGGGTTTCACTAGTGTTTAACAGACACATAACAATAACTTGTTTTTCCCATTAAACTTTGGAATTAGAGGTTACTAATTCAAAGTTGGGTTACCATTATTGGTGTCTAATAATGGGATTATATTAAACCCATTCCACTTATAGTACTAGTTATAAGAGTAGCAGAATGTTTTGCAAAGAAGACCCATTTGTATTGTGTTTCACTTGAGAATATATAGTACAAGACTAGCTAAACAGATAAGCTAAGAATTTGAATGTTACAAGTTAAACTAACTGATAAGTCTAAGAATTTAAACTATGAACTTTGACTTAATTTCCTATCTGTTGAGGAGTTTGAATTCTTATGTGATAAGGATTTGAAATCTTCTCCAATACCTCCCCGCAAGATGGAGGATCCATTGGAGACTCCAATCTTGAGTAGTAACTCTTTGAATCGAGGATGAGATAATGACTCTGTTAAGGCATCTGCAAGTTGAACTTTGGATGAGATGTGCTTGACATTGAGCTGACCCTCACTTACTTTATCTCTGACAAAAAAGTAATCAAGAGCAAGATGCTTCATCCTTGTATGAAAGACAGGATTGGCACACATATAAGTGGCACTAAGGTTATCACAATAAAAACTGGATCCATGTCAATTCAGAAACTGCAGAAGCTATGGCCCTGTATTCTGCTTCCGTTGATGATCTAGCAACCGTAGTTTGCTTCTTTGAGCTCCAAGAGATTGGAGAGCCACCAAGATAAATGATGAAAGCAGAAGTAGATTTTCTGTCATCAAGATTAGAAGCCCAGTCAGAATTGGTGAAGGCAGTGAGATTGAAAAACTTCTCTCGATTTATGCAAAGGCCATGATAGATTGTCCCTTTTAAATACCGAAGTACTCTTTTCAAGGCTGTAAGATGAGTTTGTGTTGGACAATGCATGTACTGAGATAGTTTGTTGATGGCAAAGCTAATATCAGGATGTGTAAGTGACAAGTACTGCAAGGAGCCAATGATTTTCCTGTATTCTTCTGCGTTTGCTGCTGCTGTGCCATCATCTAATTTCAGAGGGATTGTTGTTGATAATGGAATATTGACCTCCTTTGCCCTGCCATATTGGTCCTCTCAAGTATATCATTGATATACTTATGCTGTGATAGGAAAAGACCCTTTGTGTGAGGAAGTACTTCAACACCAAGGAAGTAATTGAGTGTGCCAAGGTCTTTAAGTGAGAAAGCCTGTGAGAGATCCTGAACAAAACTTTGAAGAAATGTGGAATCATTGCCAGTTAGAATGATGTCATCCACATAGACTAACATATAAGCAACAATATCACCTTGTCGGTAAATAAATAGAGAATGATCTGCCTTTGAATTCTGAAATCCTGACTTCATCAAGTAAGAGCTCAAGGCGGAGTACCATTGTCGTGGTGCTTGTTTGAGACCGTATATGGCCTTTTTCAACTTACAAACATAACCAGGCCGTGTTTTGTCATGAAAAAGAGGAGGTTGCTTCATGTAAACCTCTATCCCCTGTGTGCCTTGAAGAAACGCATTATTGACATCAAATTGATGCAATGGCCAGCTATTTGAAGTTGCAATGCAAAGAACTGTGCGAACTGTGACAGGCTTGACAACAGGACTAAATGTTTCATTGAAGTCTAAGCCCGGCCGTTGAGTGAAGCCCTTGGCGACAAGTCTGGCTTTGTACCGAGAAACACTACCATCTGGATTTCTTTTAATTCGGTAAACCCATTTGCAGCTTACTACAGTTCTGTCTGATGGTGGTGGTACCAACTCCCAAGTGTTGTTTGTTTGAAGTGCATGAAGCTCATCTAACATAGCATTCTTCCACTCTTCATGTTTGATGGCATGTGTTGCACAAGATGGCTCAATAGATGGAGGAATGGGATGTCTGGTGGCAATGAAAAGTTTCTTTGGCTTGTATATATTATTCTGTGAACGAGTAACCATATGATGTATTCTTTGTGAGATAACTGAATGGACAGGAGCTTGTGGTGAAGAGATTACCTGAGTTGTTGCTGGTAGATTACCATTGGAAAGAAGTTGCTGCTCAGGGGCGGAGTTTATAGCTTCTGTGGGCTGCACCAGGCTGGAATTTATCGATGAAGAAGTGGAAATAGATGTATTAACAGGAACTTCAAACAAGGAAGGTGACAAAGGATCGAAACCAACATTATGTGCAGTGAATTGTGTTAAGAAAGGAAACTGCAATTCATCAAAAAGAACATGCCTAGACACATAGATTCTATTTGTATTAATATATATCCAGACAATAATAAGCACTTTGATGCTTAGAGTATCCAAGCATCATACAAGGAACTGATTTTGGCTCCAATTTATGATTTCTATAAGGCTTGAACCAGGGATAACAGAGGGACCCAAAAGTTTTAAGCTTCATGTAGTTGGGTTTTTCTTGAAAAAGACATTCAAATGGGCTTTGGTTGGCAAGAATAGGAGTTGGTAGCCTGTTAAGAAGATAAACAGCAGTTGTAAAGGCATATGTCCAATATTTCAATGGCATAGAGGCTTGGTGTAAAAGAGTGAGACCTGTCTCAACTATACTCCTGTGGCGTCTTTCAACAACAACATTGTGTTGTGGAGTATATGGTGGTGTCTGCAGGTGTTTAATACCAGAAGATGCAAAGAAGCAACCAAGTTTGTCAAATTCACCACCACAATCAGAATAAATGGAAACAATGGTAGTTTTGAAAAAATTTTCGACCATTTTCGGGAATTTAGGAAACAAGGCATAAATGTCTGATTTATTTTTGAGTGGAAACAGCCAAGTATATTTGGTATAATGATCCACAAATGAGATGTAATACCTGTAACCATCAATTGAAACAACTCGACTAGGCCCCCATATATCAGTATAAAGAACTTGCAAAGGAGAGGTAGAAGTAATAGTAGAAACTGAAAATGGCAATTTATGCATCTTATTACAAGAACACGAATTACATAATTGAGCAGACACTTTAGTGGTGCAAGGTAAAGAAGATGAATTAACTAGAAATTGAAGAATCCTAGGGGATGGATGACCTAGCCTCTGGTGCCAAACATTGGAATTTGTTTTGACTCCCACATAAGCTAAAGCTTGATTATTGATGATTGGTGCAGCTGTTTGAAGCTCATAAACTCCACCATTACTCGGCCTTGAGCAAGAGCCTCCCTCGAATGAAGATCCTTTACAACAAAACAAGTAGGAAAAAATTCAACAGAGGATGAGTTTTGAGTGCAAAATTTGTTAACAGAAATAAGATTCCTATCTGCTTTAGGAACACAAAGAACATTCTTTAAATTGAAAATTTTAGAGGGAGTGGAAAAAGAGACTGAACCAATGTGAGAGATTGGCAATGCACGACCATTCGCAATTGTCAGCTCATCTGTGCCTCCATACTTGGCATGAAGTTGCAAGTTTTGAAGATCATTGGTGACATGATCTGAAGCACCCTTATCCATAAGCCAGTTGGGTTTGGTGTTTGTGGAAGCAAAATGAGCATAGGGCTGAGATTGTTTAGGCCTTATTTTGTAACACTGCTTTGCAGAGTGTCCCGGTTTGTCACAATATTGACAAGTGACCTTTGCAGATTGTTTCCTCTGAAAACCAGTGTCATTAGCAGAATATGACCGATTTGAATTAAAGGACCTGTTACCTTGTTTGTGTCCAGGGTGGAAGGATTTTTGAGCCACATGAACTGATGGAAGAGCAACTTCAGAATGTTCAAGCTTTTGCAGATGTGATTCATAATCCACAAACTTATCAAATAGTTCTTCAAAGGAGATGGCAGTTTCTCTGGCTCGTATACTTGCTGCTAGTTCTTTGAATTCTGAGCCAGCACCATTTAGTGCATGAATAACAAGATCATCTTCTTGGACAGGAGAGTTGATTAAGGCCAACTCATCAGCGGTGTGCCGGAGCTGCTGAAAGTATTCAGAAATCGACTTGCTTCCTTCTGGTGATGTGAGTTTTTCACGTAGATGCATCATTCTGGATCTTGAACGATTTGCAAATAGTTACTGAATTTTGTTCCAAGCCGCAGCAGAAGTTTGGCAGGCAGCAAAAAAAGGAAAAACAGTTTCTGTTGAGGAGGCAATAATGCCATGGAGTAACAACTGGTCTTGCTGAACCCAGTGTTCATACGCCGGATTTGGAATCAAGGAAGGAGGAGTAGAAGTAGAATTGATTTGGGAAGGAGGACAGATTTTGGATCCATCAATATAGCCACTGAGTTTGTGCCCCACAAGAAGAGAATTGAACTGAGCTCGCCAAGAGGGAAAATTTTGGGGACTTAGCTTGATTGGAAGTTGAGCTGCAGCGTTGACAGTTATTAAAGAGGGTAAGGAATTTTCAGAAGAGTTGGAGTTAGATGAGGTGGAAAGGATAGGAGAAGAAGAAGACATTGTGAAAGAGAAAAGAGAAAAAAAAAATTGAGGTGGTTCAAAACTTAACGAACCTAGCTCTGTAATACCATATAAGAGTAGCAAAATGTTTTGCAAAGAAGACCTGTTTTGTATTGTATTTCACTTGAGTATATATAGTACAAGACTAGCTAAAAGATAAGCTAAGAGTTTGAATGTTACAAGTTAAACTAATTGATAAGTCTAAGAATTTAAACTATAAACTTTGACTTAATTTCCTATCTGTTGAGGAGTTTGAATCCTTATGTGATAAGGATTTGAAATCTTCTCCAATACCATTTAGGACTTTATAGCTTCATCTAATTTTTCTTTTTGAAAAGAAAATATTGTAATTTTCATTTACATAAATAAAATTACAAAATAGTAATTAGAAATTACAATAGGTTGAAAAAAGTATTCATCCTTTGCGTTTAGATCTTGATCTCGCTTCACGACCCGGGCCATCTTGATTATTTGGAGTCTCAAACCTTCTTCATAAGTCTCTAGCACGTGCGACACCTCTTCGCTCTCGTTTTTGTGTAATTTAGTCAACAGAAAACTTTCAAAAGCGACACAAAGGTGAGTGATTCGAGAATCCCCTTGATTAACCCGTAGATCTGAAAGTAAAACTAAGATGAACTGTTTTCAATCTATGTAAACTCGGAGACACACTAACAGAGTCTGACTAACTGAACTGACTGACTCAAAAAACCCAACTAACCCTCCAGATCTATAGATCTAGGGAGATTATTCTGAACAAAGAAAAGAAAACAATAAAATCAACCTCCTCCTCCCCTTGAATAATCAAGAGGAGGAGTAGCTTCATCTAATTTTATTTACTTCTTATTAGTTTGCTTCTTTTTTTTTTCTTCTTTTTCTTAATTCTTTCCTTGTATATTTATCAACTTAATTAATTAATTAATTAACCCAATTTAAATTTCAGTGTTTGAGTTAGAAACATATTTAACAATTGTTAATTAACATATATAAGCCTCAAAATTGCATACTTTTTCCAATTTATAACCAAACTTCGAGAGGGCCTTTTTTTTAGCCCTGACTAAAAATATGATGTGTTTAATATATTTCCTGCCTAGAAACATATCTTGAGTTACCAGAATATTAGAATTCAAATAAAGCAAAGGATTATGTTATTGTCAATTTCACTTTTTCATGGCCTGGTACAAAGACTAGAATTACGTTACTGTAGTGAACACTAGTAGAAATTTTAGGAAATACGAGGAATTATTACTATTCTTTTGGAGATTTCAAATTATATTTTTAATTTGTAGAGTTCAATGTTAGTTTCTTTGAATTACTTTGTTTCAATGCAATTTTTGTGTCAAGAAACTAATGCACCTTGGCTGGTAAATTTGAGGCCCCTTTTTCATTTTCATCTCTATATATGCACTACAATATTATCAAATACATTTTTCTCAATATACATAACTAAACAATTATTCAACCATACATCTCTTGTAGTCACAAGTCAATTCTTTATGATGTTCATAACAACTAATGTTTTGTTTTCTTTTTGTTTATAGGCTTATTAAGCTAGAAAAATAATATTATTAATGGATTATGAACATGTTCATAAGTTGATCAACTGAAAGTGGACATATATATGCATATTAAGGAAAATTTTTAAAATTTTGGGGGGCCTTGGCCCCCAGCCCTTGTCTATGATTCACCCTTCATGTCAACCTCTAAATCTCATATGTGTAGTCTGCTAAACTTAACTAATAATATACTGTATAATTTTCTATTAGAAAGATCAGCTGCAAAACTCAGAGTAAGATTAATTAGTAGATAATATTAATATATCAATAATAAGTTTTTTTTTCTTTTGCATCATACAACAATTTAATTACAAACTAAGTTCCGCTGATGAGAAAGTAAATCATCGCAAGAGGATTTAGGGGGAGCAATTTAATTACAAAACTAAGTTCCGCTGATGAAAAAGTAAATCATCGCAAGAGGATTTAGGGGGAGCAGGCAGGGGCCATGGCCCCCCCTAAGTTGGTGAAATTTTCTTTTAATCCTTGTAAGTTTTCATGTGAAATGGAAAAATTGTATATTTGACCCCCCTAATTGGTGAAATGTCTTTAAAGACATAAATTTTAAAGTGAAATGAGAAAATTTTTTATTTAACCCCCATAATATTTTACAAAATAATCCTTATATTATAACCAATTTTATTACTTATATATTAAATTTATGTCATTAACATTTTTCAATTGTAACTATTGTTAATTTTTTTTTGACAAGTACTATATTATTGTATTTGATTATATCCCTCCAAAGCAAGAATCCTGACTCTGCCCATGAATCATCGCAGAAATTAAAATATATATACACATAAGCACTTAGGCGAGTTCAATTAATGCCAACTTTGAGTGTTTCATACTTTTAATTTTTGATTGAAATTTGTCTGCAAAAGATAGATACAAGACTCACTCTTTGACCTCCTGTCAAAAAAAAAAAAAAATACTCACTCTTTAACCACCATCTTTTTATGCCTAACCAATTACAAGCGCTGTGTCACTCTCTATTATCATTCTTCTGATGAATTTTATTTTAATTTAATTAGTGGTGGTAAATAATGACTTATAATTTTCACCAAAAATATATAATGACATACATACATACATATATATATATATATAAAATCTTTTAGTATACTTTAATGATTTCTTGAATGTGCTATGCTAATCTTCCACTCTATATCCTATATATATATGCAACCTACCTGACTGCAAGCCAATTCAAGGATTGGAGAATTAATAGTCCAAGTTGAGTGATTAGTCATAAGTTCTGAATCATTTCATGTGTTTTTTGTTTCTCCATGTCCATGGAAATCTATCATTAGATTGTGAGGTTAATTTTTTTTGCTACTCAAAACATAAGAGAGAGCTAAAATGTGCATTCCTTCGTGACTTCGGCATCGCATGACTCCCGACACATTGCCATTAGATTGTGAGGTTAATGATTTGCTTTCTCTTATAGTTTTTGAGAAAAAAAATGGTGGGGGTAAATGTCCAAATTGGGCATAAACCTTTCCAAACTTGCTTAATTCGAGTATAAACCTTTAAACAAAACCAAATTGGGGCTAAACGTTAGAAAATTGCACTTAATTGGACCTATTTTGGACGGAAATTTGGAATTAAAGTAACGGCGCATGCGTTTCACTGCCACAATTTCATAAAAAATAGGCCAAATTTGGTGTTATTTGCTAACGTTTAGATCCAATTTGGTCCTATTTAAAGATTTAGGTTCAAATTGAGTAAGTTTGGAAAGATTTAGATCCAATTTGGACATTAAAAAAAAATAGTAATAATTTCTTCAAGGGCCCAAATGTGATCAATGATTCGAACCCTAATTTGCCCATGAATTATTTTGGGAATGTGGAGTCTTAACTCTTTCTAAGTAACAACTCATGGTCTATGATAATGATTAATTAACATTTTTTGGTGAAAATAATGGTTAATTAACATTAACATCTTAAGTTGGTTTATATATTTATATATACTAGTATTCACTTCTACGTGCGTTGCACGTGACTCTCGCGTCTAAACTAAATGAAAATTAAATTAATAATTGAAATTTATAGGTAGATCTGTCAAAACCTGACACGAACTCGTTAACCTACCCAATCCGACCGAACGCGATTTGACCAGAAAAAGGTTAACGACCCAAACCCATCCGATCTAGACCTGACAAACACATAATCCAAATGACCTGAGAAGTTAACTCAAATTATCCGAGAATATTATAAACTAAAATTATATTTTATTTAATAAAATCCACATCGTTATAATTTTAACCATTCTAAATTATCATTTATTCAATGAAATTTATATTATTGTTATAATTTACCTATGATTAAATTTGCTAAATTTCATTATATGAACAATAATTATATGAATAATCCCAAAACCCAAATGACCAAGAATCCAAGTGACCATAGGTCAAAACACGAACTCGTCAGACCTGAGACCCAAATGACCCGAATCTAGATGAGCCAAAACCCGAATGACCCAAGAAAATTACTTAACCTGCCCGATTGACATATCTTAAACTTTATAAGCCAAACGAAATAATTTTATTTTAAAAACTTTAAATTCTTGTTGTACCAATTACACACTCCAAAAATAAAAACAAACTAATCACTACAATTAAATTTTAAATAAAATTTTATCTTAATTAGTTTTTAAAAATATTGAATAATTAATGATTATACAACTTATTTTAACTTTTAAACTTGATAATAATACTTTTATTAGTTTATATCATAATTGAATTGAGTCCAGAGTTTTTTAAAAATTAAAATGGTAAAAATAAAATATTTAAAAAAGTATTGAATTTAATTAAATAAAAATAGATTTTTTAGTAAAATAAAACTGTAAAACTTTATTTCTAAAAAAACTGTAAAAGTTAAATAAGGATATAATAGGTATTTCAAAAGTTAAATAAGGGTATAATAAGCGTTTCAAAAATTTCTTAAAATTCGTACTTTTATATATAGTATAGATAGATAAACATATGATATTTTCAACCAAAAAAATAAATATATAACGTTGGTTAAAATTATCGAACCTCTAAATTTCAAAATTAAAAATTTAGGAGAAATATACCTTTTTGGAAAGTGGGTCCGAACCCATGAGAACTAGAGATTTTAGAAGGTTAATTCAACGTGTCAGTACGTATAAATACCTTAGATGATGTAACGTATGAGAGAAATGAGGCAAGTTGACACCACATAATCATTAATGATTCTTATTAGTACTTGGAATGAAATTACATTTTAGTATTTTCAACTTATAATTCAAACAATATTCATAATGGTCATTCTACTAAATTATGGTAACAACTTTAATTTCATAAAAATTATTTGTCCATATCTTCAATTTTGGTCTATATTCATATTTTTCAGTAATTATATCAAATTTGGGATGGACCCTTCTAGCTGCCTTATAGCCTCACTGGATTTTTCCATCTATAAATATTCATACCTTACAGGCTAACCCTACTTACTTTGTTTCTTACAGAACTCTTGAATACCTTAAAAATCTCATTTCTCTCCACCCATTTTTGCTTAGCCAATTCTTCCATTTCTTTACTTATCTAGAAAATATTCTATCAATTTTCATTTCCCTTCAAAAACATGCCTGAAGATATCCCCATTGCTCCAGCAAATACTCCAACAAATTTCAACCCATACCTTGGAGGAGGAGACTTTGTTTTCCCTCTTGCTTTGAATTCAATGCAAAATATTGAGACAACTCTGTTAATGTCCTCATCCCGGTTCACAGGGCTCTATGGTGGAGACGAAGAAGAAGAGTATCCTTCAGATGATTATTCCTCCTCCTCCTCCTCTGACGACGACGATTTCGAGTTGGATAGTGATTTCTACGGCAGTGATTACTTCGAGGAATATATCTTGGACGATTCCGACCCGGAGATGCGGCCGGCGAGTAAAACGGCAATCAAAGGATTGGAGAAGGTGAAGATCAATGAAGAGTTGGGAAAATCAGTAGGGTTTTGTTCGGTTTGCTTGGAAGAGATGGTGGTGGGGACAGAAGCAAGACGTTTGCCTTGCTCCCATGTCTATCATGGTGACTGTATCGTAGAGTGGTTAAATGGTAGTAATATGTGCCCATTGTGTCGCTACAAGATGCCCGTCGTTGATTTTGATCTCAACGTAACGTTGCCTGCGGAAGATGGTTTTGATCTTTAACTAATATTGGATGATTTTGTTTTGGTGGTTTTTCTTCAATTTCAAAAAAAAAAAAAAATCTCAAAGAGATAGGAAATATAGAAGGATAATATATATGATCATATATATATGGTTTCATTTCTTCAAAAAAAAAATATATGGTTTCATAAGTACAATGCTAATCAAATCCTATATATGTTTGTGATCTTATATTTATGTAGTAATCAAAATGCAATGGAAATGAAATTTTACTTTAGGTTTTTGCAATTAATTAATCCTTGTTATAATATATAGATTGATCGTGCTATTCTCTAGAAAACTAAATAAAAAATTAATAAATTAAACACACACACATGTTTACATTTTGTAGTTCTTTTTGCAAGATATATTGATGAGAAAAAACAAATTCTACTTACTTGGTAGGTTTTGTTGAAAAATGAGAGGATGAAAACTTAAAATGATGAAATTGTGAAAACATGGAAAATATGAATTTTCTTATCATAAAGTATACATGCTTGGTAGGAAATATGAAAAAAAAAATGGATGGAAATAGTGTTTTCCCCCTCCGTTGCTTGGTAGAGCATTGAACAAGAGAAAGGAAAAAGAAAAATAAATTAAGCTAATACCATACCATATTACCATATATATTCTATATGATTTAAGATAATCAGGTAATAAAAACAGCAATATATACATATATATAAACCAAATTGCAATTTGGTATATCCTTGCTTACACTTTTATTTTTTTTCTCTATGTATTATTCCATTTTGGAATTATTTGGTTTTATGATTAAAATAAAGGAGAGAAAATGCTCATATATATCTCCTAATATTTCTTCTTTCTCACTTCTCTTTCCTAATATTCAAGGTTTCCTAATATTCTCTACCAACATACCTTCTCTTCCCGCTTTTCTGCTCACCCCCTCTTCTATCATTTCTTTTCATGCCGAACACAAATTATTTTATATATATATATATATATATATATGTAGAATAAAAGGTTTTGAAGGTANGTTTTTTTTTTTGGCCAAAGTTTTGAAGGTATGTTGGTAGAGAATATTTATTTTCATATATATATGGAGACTATTTACAGTCAATTACCTTTGTTATGACAATTAGTTTTCTTTCATTACCAAAAGTAATGAATTTCCATTTTTCTTCCATATATATTGCCAAAAAGAAGTCATAAATTTTTGTTTTTGCTTTTCTGTATTTAACCGGGTGAATTTCTTTATTTTTTCTTTTTTCTTTTTTCTTTTTGGTACCCAACTGGCAGTATTTCAAGTCTCATTGATCCGAGATTATAATTCATATTGAGTTGAGAGTGTGAAATATAAAAATTCTCTGACTAATTGCGTTTTTAAATGATTTAATTTTGTATATATTCTCATCATTATTGATTAGAGAAGGCGAAGATTTGTTGAAAAAGGAATTATAAGAATTTACGGTATGTAAAGAATGGCCAAGTTGGTTAAGTTAAACCTGCATTCCTTTTTCGCTTTTAAAAAAAATAATAATAAAAAAAAAACCCTACATTCCCTTTAATTTAGAACATACGGAAAAGAAGAATTTAATTGAAGCCAGTGGGGTGGAAACATAGCACAACAATATATGCGATCAATCCAAACATGTTATATAGTATATAGTACGTGTAGCTCATAATTAATGCCTTGTTCTTCTTGTACGTACTAATTAAGTTTTCTTTGTAGTTGATTTGACTTATTAAATTTCTTTTAGAAAATAATTCAAAATTTATTGTTGGAGAAATCTCAAATTGGGATCATATAACGTACTTCGCTCATACATGATTAGCTTCAACATCGACACATGTTGAGCTAATTTATGAGCCAACAAGCGCCTCTTTCCCAACAAACAAATCCCCCTTCCTAAAAACTAGACCACCCTGGATCACGTGCAAGCTGGATACCAAACCAAATAGTAGAGATTTTGGCACTTGTGAAATCCAAGAGTAAAAGCTGAAATCTGTATCGAAATCCTCGAACCATCCAGGTTTGAGAAAATCTCAAAGCTGCAAAAAGACTCTATCTTCTTTCTCCCTCAATCCTTCATACTGAAAAAGATTTTTCATTGTTGAAACAAGAGATAGGACCAATACGAATCAGAAAACAAGCCGCCAAGGAAAAAAGGAAAAACTTCCACTAAGACAAGACTAAAAACTTACAGTATGGCAAGACTAAAGCTCTCATATCTAAGAATATAAACAAAAAGACTCACCCACCATAACCAGGTGCGCGACGCGGGTCGGATCCGGATTAGTCAGGGCCAAGCCTTGGATACCGGATGGGTTACCCAAAAAATAAACAAAAAGTAAAAAACAAAAAAGGAAAATCGCTCCTCGATGTAACAACAAATGAGGAGGAAGAGTAGCAAAAGCACTAGAAATAACTTGAGAACAGAGAAGAGGAAAGAGTTTTTTTTTTTTTAGGCGGCTAGGGTTTTTTCACTTATTAATCTTGGAGTAAAAAGAAAAAGAAAATTGAGAATGCAAATATAATACTATTGTTTATTATATATGTGATTTAGACTCGATTTCATGGTAACTCTCACGAATTCGAGTCTATAAAACTATCACTCTATTAGTGTTAGATTCATCATGCATGGCAAGAAAATATTATGTTCATCTAATAGTGGCAAAAATCAAAATAAACTTTACTTTCATCATTCATCAATTTAAATTGTTGGGTCTAATGTGCATAACGCAAGGATACATCAGAGTAGGTCCATCTTTTTGCCCATTTTAGAAGGTGAAACGATGCCATTTTGGACTTAATAAAAGAGAAAAAGAACTTAGAAATTGGAGATAAAAGGATGGCAAGGAAAAGAGAGAGAGAAAGGGGAAGACAAGAAAGTGGGGAAGAAGACAGAGACTTTTGGGGCTTATGATTTTGAAGAGAAAATGGGAAAATGATGGGGTAATTTGGGATGAAATATTATTAACTATTTATATAATAGTGAAAATTAAAATGAAAAATGGAATAAGAATGCATGAAATCTTCTTTTCCACGACGACGTTTCATCGCATTTCCAATATCCTAAGTACTCGCGGGTCACTCACTCCAATTGTCGTTGCAAGTATATTAATACGGATTTAGATCCTCTCCAGTTCATAAAAAGGATTGGAGAGGCCAGTTTATGCTGAGATTAGGACACGTGTAATATTAATGGTCTAATGGTTGATATCTTTTCATTAAAAATTAGTGCATTGTACTAGATTTCTCCCAAATCTTCTCCGATCCCTGTTGTTATTCTTCTTCCCTAAAACCCTTATCATCTCTACAACCAAAATTTTCAAGAAGAGGACAAGATAGTCGTAAAGAAGGTGATGAAAGATATATGAAGAAAGGTGTAGTCCTATGGTAGAGGAGAGGAGTTGTGGTGTTTTTGAAAGTGTAACTTCTTACAGTAAAATCCCTAATACTCGCATTGTTCTATTCAATAGTAAAATCCTCATACCAGCAACAGCCTTTACGGTATTGATTGCGAGGGACTTAAGTTAAAATCCCTAAGGGCGAGAGGGATTCATGCTTCAGTGCAAGAGTCTGCTCTAAGATGATGAAAGAGCAAAACCCAACTCGAAATGCTTATTGATTTTCTTGGGGAGGGAGTGAATCAACCCTCTGAAGCTATTGAATCAAGGCTACCGCTCATGAACCAAATCCAATTGTGAAATCAAATTCATTACCGGAGGACTTTTTCCGCTAGCTTCAACGAGGACTACCAGCCATTGTCGTGCTTGGAGTTAGTCTCAGTCTAATTCATAGGGGTCCATGATTGATTATAATTCAAGATTACAGACTAGAGCCATCGGGCAATCGGTGTGAGAGGGAGCGTTATTTTGCAGAAATCAAAGGAGAGGAGCGGGGAAGAATTGGGGGACAAAAACTTATTTGCTACAATACAATTGTTATGAATAAAAAGATATCAGCTGTTAGATCATTAATATTACAAGTGTGCTAATCTCAACATAGACTGGCCTCTCCAGTCCTTTTTATGGATTGGAAAGGATCAAATCCATATTAATATTGAAATAGTTGTGTTTGTTATTTGGATTCTTGAACCTTCTCATCCCATTTTTTATATATGAAACTGCTCATGCCTCTCTTGAATAACAAGAATCCAGTCCCTCTGTCTTTCTCTCACTTCGTTCTCGCTTTCTTGCTCTCTCTGTTTTTCTACTTCCCATCGCGTTCTTGCAGCCTATCAAACATCTCACCGTCGCTCTCAAGCCAATCAACTGTCACAATGAGCTCTCAATCACAACCTCCTCCAACTCCGTTGGTGGCCGACAATAGTGAGCGCAAATGGGAGTGGTTTCCAGGACGTTAAAGTTGACAATTATCATTAGCTTTGTGATGACTCCCATGAGAAATCTAAAGTCATCGATTATCTTAAAGAAGAATACGCCTATACTAAAGTCATCATGTTTGGTATGTTTATCAACTCCTCGACCTCTTGTTTGTTTCTCGGGAAATGTTGAATGTGTCTTGATTTTCTTCTATTCTTGATCTAAAACTGGATTGATTGGCTTTTATTTTCTTGTTTGGTTGCTAAAACTTTAGTCTTTCATTCTTTAGGATTTTATTGAACATAAAGGATCTTGTTGTAGGGACCAAAAAATTGGACGATTATCTTTATGATGAGATAAGAAGGCGAGTAAAGGATGATTGTAGGTTCATGCAAAAACATCACTTTCATCATAGGATATTAAAAGGAAAATGATATGGTCAATATTGCAATAGTCATGTTCTGAATCCTCATTCTCCACCTTCTGTTTTGACCATGGTTTTTGTAACCGACCCATTGTTTGAACCGTCTAAGTCTTCGGTCCGACTGGTTGGATCGGTTGGCTGGTTCAATTACACATTTTTGTGAATATTTATTATTTTATAGTATAAATATTAAATATGTCAAACATATATCCAACGTTTTTAAACCCGGCCCGGGAGTTGACCCGTTGAGGTCTCTAGGTCGCGAGTTATCCGGTTCATCCGAGTTAACCCAGATGATGTCATCCTGATGTCAGTTTTTTTTTGAAAAAATAAGTAATAAAATATTGAAAATTTAAATAGGATAATAATTATTTTTTATCTAAAAAATTTCAGAAATTCAATTTTCTTTGGGGATGTCGATAGTTCCTTCTTATTCCTTTGACATTTTCTTGTTTTTTTTTTCTCTTTCAATGTCTCCTTCTCCCTCCCATTAACATCATAATAGTCTTCTCCTTCATATTATTCTCTTCTTCTATTTCTCCCTTACATTTATATTCTTTTGTCTTTCTTAGTTATTAGTGATGAAGTAAAAAAAAAATGAAAGAATCATCAAATGTAGCCAAAAGAAGGAAAAAGAATGAAAACGTTTGCTTGGAAAAAGGAAAACATGGCGGATCTCTGAGAGACAAGCAAGAGGAAGCGGCGGCCTGAAGAAAAACAAGCAAAAAAAACTTAGGGTTTCAACTTTAAAATCCACGAAATCTGGTTTTTACCGGTTTATCCAGGTTAACGGGTCACGGGTTTTTCGATTTTTGACAGAGTTTTGACCGGTACTTAATGCCAACGGGTGAGGGGGTTTTCGGACCTGTAAGTCCTCCGGGTCCCGGTTGAACCGGGTGAACCGATCGAGCCGATCCAAGTTTGAAAACACTGCATATATCAACTAAAAATGCTTGACATTGTGGTAAAAAACTAAATATAACTTTTTCCAATGAAGTGAGATGTTATGAGTTCAAATCCTACCTTCTTCAAATACTTTTAAACATAAAAATCTGGTCCAATTCGACCCAACCGCCCAGTTCAACCGGTTTTGTCCAATTGTTGACCTAAGTTTTAAAAAAAAAAACCATATTGATCAGACCAGATATGCTACCGGTTCGACCGGTTGGTCTGGTCCGATTTTGAAAACAATGGTAATGACACCATGCATTTATTAAGAGAGAAGATATTGTTGAGGGACCTACCTGATCATAATTGCTTAGTTCTAAACTCGACTACTTCATTAGAAGGTTACTACAACCACAATATTACCAAAAATCAATCGATCCTTATATATCAACGTAAGGTGAAGTAAAGATATGGGGGACAATTGTACGCTCCCTTTACTTGACGCATACCCCGTGAATAGTAAATTGGTCACCTTAATTGAATGTTAAGTCTCTCTTTATTTTGATGGCAGGTAGCAGTTTTTTTTTATTTTAAACAAAATTGGCTTTCGTGTCTCATGTCTCCAACCGTTTATGTATAGGACAATTGCCGTTTGGATATCGGAGATAGATATTCAATCCGTCAGAATCCGTTTATGGCGGATTTGGATTGTGATATATGGATATGGAGTGAATTTGGATTTCCAAAATTTTTTCCATTTACTAAATTGGACTTTTGTATCTCATGTCTCTAACCGTTTGTGTATCGAACAATTGTTGTTTGGATCTCAAAGGCGGATATTCAATTTGTCCAAATCCATTTAGGGCGGATTTGGATGGTCATATATGGATACGAAATGAATTTGGATAGTGAAACTACTATCTGTGACAGATTCGAAGCGTTGGCGGATATTATCCCTAAAGTATCTGCTATTTGAATCTGTTTATATATACACAGATTTGGAACAGTTATCTGATTCATATCCGCTAAGTCAATCCGTTTGATACATTCACAAGTCCATTATATTTAGTTACTGAAGCCCATATGACATAACCCATTATTTTTTAATGTATTGAATTTCAAATTTATAAATTAAATCAACATAGACGAAAATTATTGATCTATAAATTATGGTTAGTCGGATTCGGATTTGGGTTCGAATTTTAAATGGATATTTGCTCCATAAACAGATTAGGCGGAACGGATACGGATAACAGCACACGGTGGAGGAGCCAATTTAGATATTACTTTTAGAAAATAGGCGGACATACGGCAGATTCCGATATCACAAATTTAAATGGATACAAATTTATATATTGAGATTTTGGCAGATGTCTGAATCGCTGCCATCCCTACTTTTTTCTAATGATTTTTTATGTAATTTATCGACTCTCTAAACCTTTTTGTTGTATTATTTTTTGAGTGGTTTCATTTCCTAATATCTTGGGTCTTACCCTAAACTTTTATGTTTTATTGACTTTCAAAATATTTTTGTTAGTACTTTTTTTTCTTTTCACGAATATAATTGCCTAAAACTATTAATAGATATTAAAAAAATACTATTGCTTTCTATTTTTAAAATATGGCCGATTTATTATTTACATACTCTATTAAATTTGAATCAATTGAATTGTAAATCATTTAGATCTTAGATTTTATCTTAATAATTTTTTACGTTTTGTCGAGTTTCTAAACTTTTTTCATTATTTTTTTCACAAATGTTTTTGTCTCAAATTATTAATAGATACGATTATAGTCTAATAATTTTTTAACATTTTATAGACTCTCAAAACTTTTTTATTAGTATTAATTTTTTTGTTTATATTTTCCGCGGATATTATTGTTTCAAACTATACAAAATAATATTATTATCCTTTTACTTCTCTTTTCTCATTAAATTAATAGACTTCTGTGTCTCGGATCTCCAAACATTTGGCTATCGAATCATTCGGTTTTCAAGTAGTTCGGATCTTGGATCTTATTCTAATAATAATTTTTATGTTTATCGACTCAAAAAACATCTATGTTTGTATTTTTTCCCCCGAAAATGATTGTCTAAAATTATTAATAGATACTAAAAAATGTTCCTTTTATTTTTTTAAGTATGAGCGGTTTATTATTTACATGCCTTTATAATGTCGCTTTCATTGTATTAAATTCGAACAATTTAAGTTTAACAAAATAGATATAAAATCAACAATATTTTTTTTATTGTGCCAAAATTTCCCAGTGCACGCAGAAAGGTCTTTGATGCGAAATCTCTTTGAGGAAAGAGAGAGGTTCGAGGCGTGCCAGTTATTTTTGTAGCAAAAAATAACAAAAAGTTTGAAAACCTAACAACGTAGAAAATAAGTTTGTAAAAGCAGAGAAATCAGACAATTGTGGGGTTCTGGTTGTACGTCACACAAGTGTGTCTAATACACGCAACTTATTGGGTAATTCTTAATTTGAAAGGTAAAGGGAAATCTTGAGAGATGAAGCAAAAGATTTGGAAAGAGTAGAATTTCAGTAGATTGTAATAGCAGGATTACAACTTGAAAGTGAGAAACACAAGATTGAAATTAAACGACAAGGAAAGAAAATTGAAAGACAAGGTTGATCAAACAAAAATATGCATCTCTGAAGAGAGAGGTTTGTATTTCCGTAGGGGAAGGAGTGTCCGCTCATGCCTTTTACGTTGGAGGTGCTTCTGCTTATATAGCCAAGGCTTCCGACAAAATCCATTTGGTGAAGGGATTGTAATTTTCTTCAATCTTCATAATTGATTGGAAACCCTCACGACCACTCTAGATCCATAAAACTAGGAAATCACAATCAATCACCCGATACACACGTTATCCCCTTGTGGATTTTGTCAAGAATTTTCCACGACCCTAATTTGCTTTCACATGCCACCTTGGTCAAATTGAAAACCCAACATGGCTTTTTATCACGACCAATAACTCTTCTTCAATTTTTTAAAAATTGATTAAAAACATAATCAGAATAGCCAAACAGTACATGTAAATCTTAAAGCCAACTTGGTTTATCATAAAAAGCCATCGTGGTTTTTTTTTTTTTTTTGCCACGACCAGTGTGTGGTCGTTTTGCACGACCATCATGTAGTCTTGAATTTCCTCCTATTTGTATGTAAATCCTAACACCACCAAACTAATTTTGATCAATATTAATGTAAATTTAATTAAAATCAAATTTACAAGGAATTTTCCAAGCAATTTTTAAGGGTGGTTAGGGTTTTGGAACTAGGTCAAGTTGCCACAATTACTTATTACCCAAATTGTAAATTAGGGTATAAAAATTTTTACTAAACTATTTTTTAACTATAATATACTCCATAAAATAAATATATAAATATAATAAATTCAAAAAATATATATACAACTCGTTCCATTTGGCACAGGCATCAATCTAGTTGAATCAGAATTATGGCTCAAATATTATCTTTTGTGAAAATTAATAAAATATAAGATGAGACCTAGCCGCCTCTCCTCTCTCTCCCCTTCTCCCTCTCCTATTTTTTTTTTAGTTCTCGTTAGTGTTTCGACTACTTCTCCTCCTCCTTCATTTTTTTTTTCCTTTCTACATATATGTATATGAATGTAGTCTAAACATTTAATTCTAAAACTAACCTGGTTCCTGGATTACCTTAACTACAAATTTAGTCTTCTTAACGTTATGATAATCTCTAAACAAGTCTCATTAATCAATTTATTTAGGTCTAAGTTACCATAATTAATAGATTAATTCTAAATATAGACTGTAAAGGACCAAATTGCACAACCAAATAAATCAGGATATTTAAAATCATAGCAAACAGGACTCACTTGAACAACTAAAAAAACATGGCACTTAAAATCAGCATATACCACAAAAGTATGACATAGTATAAATACTAAAGTTAAAACAGAAAAATGACAAAACCTAAAGTTAACTCTCTCTCACCTCTCTCTCCTTGAACTTGACGGAAATCTCCTCAGCCACCGGACCACCGTGCGTCGCCGCCTCTACCGTCGTCGGAGCTTCGTCGGGACGCGAAAATTTGCAGATCAACTCGCCTTCTCTTCCTCGTTCCAGATCTAAGCTTAGTTCCACCGAACCTACTTATCAAAGCCCTCAAATCGCCTTATACCGAACCAAAAACAAGGTTTCTGATCTCAAAATACGGCCACGGGATTGAACCGATTTCAAGATAAGTTTCTCTTCTCTCCTTTCTCTATCAATCTACCGAATCAATTTCTAAGGATAAAGCCTAGAACTTTAAAGCCCCAAATACTCTCTTAATGAAAACCTAACATTTCTTTTTTGCTTAAACAGAAAAGTTAACAAATTGAGTATCAAGGGAAAAGTAAAAGAAAGGACCTACGGGATACTAAACTAAAGTCGAGGTAAAGTTCTCTTCTTTTGTTTGTTTTTTTTTTAAATGAATAAGTGGAAAAAAATGGCATGTTTTTTGGTATATTTGCTAGTATTAACTAAGTACAGGAAAAAAAGAATCCCTTTTTCTGTGTTTTTGATGAACTATCTTAACTAGGAAAGAAAAAGAAATCTTTTTGGTATTTTTTCCTTGTGAGTTGTGGCTGTAAAACTACTGTAATGGAAAAGGAACGATGATGCTAACTAGAAAGAAAAAGAAAAAATCTCTTCTTTTTTTTTTGGGTTTTCTCTGATTTTTTTTTTACATGAAAAGTAGAAGCTTGCTCTCTTTTCTGTTACTAAAAAAAATGAAGAAGAAGCTGCTTAGGTTTTAATTTAGGTCTTGGAATCTGTGCCCTCCCCCGTTAGGGTTTTAGCTACTGTTCGTTTTTATACCATGATGGTTTGCATTTTTTACGTTTGGGATTGATGGGTTTTTTTTATTCAATGGTTGGGATCTTCTATTTTTGCTGATTTCTCATTGGCTCCCCTTGGTGAGCTGGCCTTAGATAGCTGAGGTAGCTAATTTGTGTGTGCATGGGGCATGTTTGTATCAACTGGTGAGTGATGACATCATGAGTCACATGTTCTGTTTCCCTGTGATATCGCCACCTGTTGCATCTGACTTAAATCCCACGGCCATTGTTTGATTTACAAGTTTGCTTATATGGCCCTCTGATGACATGTAACTCTGACGTGGCATTTGTCCTTTTCTTCCTTGTGGCCTGAATTTCTGATGTGGCGCCTTAGTCCACCCCCATTGGCTCTGTGCTTGTGTTTACAACCTGTTTGCATGTGTTTGCTTGTGTCTGCCATGTGTTGCTGCATTTTCCTGCTGCATGAAGTTACTTTGGGTGCTATGATGCGCCTTGCTTGCTGACCATGTGTTCAAATGACCACCTTTTGTTGCTCCCTGATCTGATGGTTCCTCTCAGCATTGTACTTTACTTTTCCATACCTTGCTTGCAACTGATTATTTTTGGGGAGCAAATTCTGCATTTTGTGAACTAAGTCTCCAAGTTTTGGTTAATCCCTCATTAGTTGTGCTTCCCTTTTGTCTCTTTGTGCTGGCATGGAATTTTGCCTCTCCTTGATTGCTTAATTGTTACTGACTAGCGTTTGAAATTCTTTTTGCATCAACTTTGCTAAGAGATTGGAAGTTTAAGACTTGCGAAGGGTAGATTAGGGAGAGGAAAAGGAGAGGATTGTATCACGTGATCCATTGTTCATTCGGCATGTACAATTTTTGTAATGTAATAAAATGGCCTGTAATTTACTTTTCTTTCTCTTTTTCTTTTTATATATTCCAAATGATCTTCAAATGTTCAAATCAAAAGGACTAGGCCCAAATTGAGAAGCAATAGCCCAAAGCAGAAATGTTTCCCATGTGTCCAAAGAGAATAGGCCCAAATAGTAATAGGCCAGGCCCTAAGTAAATGACCAATAAGCCCAACAGGAAGTGAGATAACAGCAGGGTTGGCCCAAATTTAAACCCAAATCCCACTTTAAATCTCACCTTGCATTTTAAAGAAAGTAATTTATTATAAATCCTAAATTGGGTGTCTACAGCTGCCTCTCTTTGCGAGCTTTTCTAACTATCAGTAAGTGTGCAAAAGAGTAGTTTGTATACTTTCTGAGAGTTTGGAAGCGCGCAAAGACGTAGACACCCGTTTTATTGGATAGCTTTAAGAACCTTCAGAAGACAAGCAATTTGAATCTTGGGGAAGAACCGCCCTGGATCAATTGAAAGAAAGACCGCCCTGGATCATTTTGAAATAAACTGAATAATTGAAGGATTGAAGAATTGAATAATTGAAAAATTGAAGCATTGAATAATTGAAGTATTGAAATTGAAGAATTGAATTTGAAACATTGAAATATAGAGATTGAAGCATTTAAGAATTGAAAGAAACATTGAAGAATTGAAATTGAGGCATTGAAGCGTTGAAGAATGGAAATTGAAGCATCGAATAATTAAAATTGAAGCACTGATACATTGAAATTGAAACATTGAAATTGAAGCATTGAAAATTGAAATTGAGGCATTGAATAATGGAGAAATGGAAGAAAGACCACCCTGGATCATTGAAGTAAATTGAAGCGTTGACATCTTGAAAATGAAACATTGAAGGATTAAATCAGGAGAATTGAAATTGAAATTGAGTCATGAAGAATTGAATTTGAAGAATTGAAATTGAAGCATTGTAGAATTGAAATTGAAAGATTGAAACTGAAGAATGACCAGAAGTAAATTGAAGCATGGAATAATTAAAGAATTGAAGAAAGACCACCCTGGGTCCTTGAAGTAAATTGGAGCATTGAAGAATGAAAATCCAAGCATTGAAGAATTGAATTTGAAGATTTGAAATTGAAATTGAAGCGTTGAATAATGGAAATTGAAACATTGAAGAATTGAAATTGAGAATTGAAATTGAAACATTGAAGTTGAAGCATTGAAAACTTGAGGAATGGAAGAAAGACCACCCTGGATCATTGGAGTAAATTGAAAAATTGAAGCATTGAGTAATTGAAGAATTTAAGCAATAAGTGATCGAAGAATTGAAGAAATAAATTGAAGTATTGAATAATTAAAGAGTCGAAGAGATAAATTGAATCATTGAAGAATTGAATAATTGAATAATAGAAGAGTTGAAGCATTGAATAATTGAAGAAAGAGACCATTTTGAAATAAATTGAAGCATTGAAGGATTGAATAGTTGAAGCGAATTGAACAAGATTAGCTCAGATTTCTGAAAATTAATTGGAAGACCTGCCCCGAGTCATTTGAAGATCATTCAAAATCCTTGTCTTGATGAAGAGCTCTGATTGCTGAAATCTTTTTGCGGGAATCCCTGATGATACCGGTTTAAAGATACTTTGATGCAAGTTAAAAAAAAAAGCCTCATGATGCAATGCGAAATGCCTGATAATGCAATTATGTATGACATGTTTTGAAGTTCTTTTGTTCATCGATTCATGGTTCTGCCTGGTTCCCAATGTATTTTGTCCAATCCCTAAACTAAGCACTTGATACTCCTCTGAATTACTGCTTGTTAAACTAGATATATGCTTTTTTGTAGGCTTTACTTGCCTATTTTTCGTCCTATCTCGTCTCAGTTTGCCCCTACTCTCTTGCTTCACGCCCCAACTCCCCTTCTGATTGGTATCTGCTTTGATTTTTTATTCTTTTGCCCCAAGACTGCTTACCTCTTTCTATCCCCAATTTGAATGTTTTGTGAACAGTTCCATACATGTTCGCCCTTTATGATCAGTGATGAAATGAAGTGCAAGTATTCATAAATTATTATTACTGAGGAATATATAATATATACACAAGAAGAACATATATAAGAAAGATAACGCCTCATGACAATGAATACTCAGACGATGATTTGGCGATGTGCCAAAGGATTCTCAAACCAAGTTTTGGTATTGCTATTCTCGACTCAGTCTGGACCAGACCCTCACCCTTTCGACCTTAAGAGATGTTCTTGAAGTATGCTCTCCACGGTTTGTGCCTTTCCACTTTGAACTATTCTTTGCAGGCTTGCAAGTTGACCTTGTCCATTTACCATGATCTTCCTTCCAATCCCTTCCTTATTTTGTTTCCTTATCGAAGCTTTGGGGTGCCTTCTAGAATTCCCATCCTTGCTCTAGACTGCCCTTTCGGATTTTCACCCTAGAGCTTTTCTCTTTTTCTTCTTCTTTTTTTTTCTTCTTTTTTCTTTCTTTTTTCCCTTCTTTTCTTTTCTTTTTTTTCTTTT